>PITB01021105.1:0-29644 GCA_004024585.1 Paradoxurus hermaphroditus | reverse complement strand
AACATGAACTTTGACAACATGACCTATGAAAATGTCAGTTGGCATAGTGTCGTGTGTCCATGTGATTCAGCTTACGTCAACTGGCAGCAGCAGCATTATTCTCTAAGGTGTGGTTTTTACCGCTTTTTTTAAATTTAAAGTTTATGTATTTTGAGAGAGAGACAGAGGACGGTCTCAAGCAGGCTCCACACTCAGCACAGAGCCCGATGCAGGGCTGGTCCCATGACCCTGGAATCGGGGCCTAAATGGAAACCAAGAGTCAGGCACTCAACCGACTGAGCCGCCCGGTGCCCCTCCTTCTTTAGATAAATTTTCAGTGGAAATACATCCCTGCTTCCGGTAAATCTGGCCGCACTCCATCAGGAGACTTCACGTGGAAACCTGGATCCCAGGCCGCTGGAAGCCTTTAGCAGTTGGTGGGTCCTGGCAGCACAGGCGGGAGCTGCCCGGTGAGGCCTTTTTCGACGGAACGTCTGCTCCTCCTGCTTCCACCGGTCTCTGCTCTTCCAGGGGCTGCGCCTCCACCCCCCACCCACCCTCGCTGCCCTCGAGGCGCCCACAGGCTCTGTGGGCTTGGCTCACCGACCCTGGCTGCCCATGGGTCAAACCGTCCTGGTCTGTGCCCTCTCGAGCCTCTCGTGTGTGTGCATGCTGGCGAGTCGCACACCTGAGAGGGGTCCGTGACCCACGTTTCCTCACCGTGGGTGACCAGCAAGCCCCCAGGTTTTCTCGACAGCACCTCCAAAAGCCTGTGGGGTCAGGTCCCCATACTGCGAGTCTGCCCTGCTGTGTGGGCTTGTGATAACCTCTTATAGAAACCTTTTCTGGAGCTCATCTCTGCTCTGTTTCCTGTTTCAGGTGGTTGAGGTGGGACACTTTTGGGGATATAGGATCGATGAAAAGAACTCCAAGATTTTGAAAAAGCTTACTGCTGAAATAAACCAACTGAAATTGGTGCCCTTGCCCATCCACCCACATCCAGACCTGGTCTGCCTGGCTCCTTTTGCCGATTTCGATAAAGAAAGCTACTTTAGAGCTCAAATCCTTTATGTTTCTGGGAATTCTGCTGAGGTATGTTTTTCTGTAGCTAATGACTCAGAGGGCAACGAGACAAACGTGTAGCAGTTTATAGAAAATCTTGTCTAATTTTAAGTGGAAATTAACTATAAGATCATTTCAGTTAGAAAAGTAGCCTCAAAAAAACGTTACTTCCCCTCAGTGATGTGTGGGTTTGAGTTCGGGTCGCAAGACTGCGATTCTGACGCTCGAGAAGATGACTGCGTGGCCCTGGTCGGGGGGCACATGGCGTGTGACCCTGTGTCACAGTGTGTCCTCTCCCTCCTCCAGGTGTTCTTTGTGGACTATGGTAACAGAGCTCACGTAGAGCTGGGTCTGTTGATGGAGATTCCCTGTCAACTTCTCGAACTCCCGTTTCAGGTAAGGCGGGAAGTCCCTGCGGCCCGAGTGAGAGCCGCGCCGGACCGTGGAGGCCGCGTGGTCTCCCCTCCCCCCACAGCCGGCCGGACCCCCGAGTGGGGAGGGACTTGCTGCGCCCCACTAGCCAAATTCGCTGTCTGCTGCGGTGCTGCCGATATTTTTGCCAGTGTCCTTTGTGGAGTGAGTTACAGTACGTGGAGGGTTTCGTGCGTAGCCAAAAAGTAGCTGTTTTATTCAGTAGTGTTTTGAGTACCGTCTCTGAGGTGTGGGGCTGCTGCGAAGAGCCAGAGCTTGGGGGTGCTGGAGACGCACCCATGTGCCTTCTCTCCGCATGGAAACCGTCCAGAAGGCGTTCTGAACTCCAGACTTCTGTTCCGGTTGAAAAGAACCCCAAATTTCTTTACCTGTGAAATCACTTGCCCCCAAACTGTTTTTTTTCTTCATATATATAATCATTTATGTATTTCTGTTGAAGTCTAGTTGACACAGAACATGACATTAGTTTCAGGTGTACGGCTCTGCACCTCGCGCCCCACTCACGCCGGCGTAGCTGCCAGCCGTCACCGTGCTGCACGATGATGGTGCCCCCCACCATGTCCCGTATGCCGTCACCTTTTGTTCCTGTGACTGACTGTGTAACTGGAAGCCTGTCCTTCGTACGCCTCTTCAGGCCTTTTGCTCGCCCCTGCCCCCGCCCCGGCCCCGGCCCCCTCCCCCGCCCCCGCCCTCTGGCAGCCACCGCTTTGTTGTTCGTGTTTATGGGTCTGTCTCTGCTCTTTGTTTCTTTCGTGTTTTAGATCTCACACATAAGGGAATTCCTGGTATTTGTCTTTCTCTGACTTCCTTCCCTTAGCACGGTGCCCTCTGGTGCCCTCTAGCTCCGTCCGTGCTGTGCTGTCGCCCCCGGCAGGGTCCTCTTCCTTTCTTACGGCTGAGTGGTGTTCCGTTGCACGCACATCGCATCCTTCTCCGTCCGTCTGTCGGTGGACCGCGGTTGTGTTCGGTAGGATTTTGATGAGCCCGTCGGCGAGGATCCGTGTTCAGGGCCGCTTCGCAGCGGTACCTGGGACGAGCGGTTCACCCGCGCCCTTCTGTCCCGCAGGCGCTGGAGTTCAAGATCTGCAAAATGCGCCCCTCCGCCGCGTCGCTCGTGTGCGGCGAGCGCTGGAGCGCCGAGGCCGGCCGGCGCTTCGCCTCCCTCGTGACCGGCTGCGCCCTCCTCGTGAGGGTCTTCTCCGTGGTGCACAGCGTCCTGCACGTGGACGTGTACCGCTGCGCGGGGGCCCGGGACGCCGTCAGCGTGAGGGATGTCCTCATCCAGGAGGGCCACGCCGAGCTCGCGGAGGAGCCCTATGAGTCCAGAGTAGGCACCTTCGTCCTCTTTGGATCGCGTGTGGCCGTGTGTGTGTGTGTGTGTGTGTGTGTGTGTGAGAGAGAGAGAGAGAGAGAGAGAGAGAGAGAGAGAGGGAGGGACCGAGGGAGGGACCGAGGGGGGGGGGCCCTGTTTTCCTCTCCCAGAGTGCTGAGGAATGGACAGCTAGATAGTGTGTTTGGTACCATTTTAAATGCCTTCCAGGTTTCTTCGACACTAAATTTTGTGGCTGGCGTTGTTTTGGTTGGTTTCCTATTATTAATCTACTTTTGTCTTCTTGGAATGAAAATTACGTGTAAAACAGTTCTCCATTTGGGGAGTTGGTTTTTCAGTAACGGACGCCAAGAGTTAGCTCCCTAATGAAAGTAATTAATAAACTATTTGTTTCAAGTAATTCAAATATTTCAAAATGATTTTCAACTGTTTCTCTCAAAATCCGTTCTGAAACTGTGTGTCTTGGTCTGAAGGCTTCAGAGAAGCCACGTTTGAGTCCCTGCTGAGGCTGCAGGGGCAGGGACTGGGGAGAGCGGGCCCGGGAGAGGACGGTAGCCGCGAGCCGGCTGGGTGTGTGTGTCCGTGTGCGAAAACCACTGCTGGGATTTTGGCGGCGTCCCAGAAAGTTCTCTTAAGAACTCTTTCTCAGTCTCTTCAGTTTTGTGATGGCTGAAAGGTAGTGAGGCTGATGAAATTGAGCCTTAAACGAATCCTGTCTTATTTCTTTTGTTTGAATTTAAAATGTATTTACTTGATAAAATTTTCTCCTGACCTTAATGGCCTAGTAGTCAGCTAAGAATGAGGGCCTGCCTACGAAGTACCTTGATTGGTTTGGAATAAAGTGCTTTCAATGCAGCTTTTTCTTTTAGCAGAACGAACTTTCTTTCCTCTCCTCAGCAAAGCCACGAAGCTCTCAAGGGTCTCTTCTCCAAGTCCGTGGAAAACATAGCAGATACGTCTGTGTCGTTGCCCGTGAAAGATGACGAAAAGTACCTGATTCGGATTTTGCTGGAGAGCTTTTCTTCTAATAAACTGGGTGCCCCCAACTGCAAGGTAACTTATAGGAGTCGTTTTAAAATACAGCTTAAAAACCTAAAATAATTTTACGTTTATAGGCTGAGTCATAAGCCAGTAGTCATGATGGGTTTTTCTTTCCTGGTTTTTAATGTTGGTACTGTTTTGGCAACGGAGCCCATGTTAAGTGAGGGGAGACGCTGGGGTCTGGTGTAAAGAGGTGCTTGTTTAAACCAGCCCTCCCTAAGGCGACTGTGCCTGTTTGCCCGGGCGGAGGAGGTGGTGTGTGGGCTGGGGAGAACCAGGTCTCCCCGCCCCCAGCCGCGTGTCCCCGGCGCCCCCTGCCCGGTCGGGGTGTTCTGGTGCAGCGAGAAGAAGAGCACTGTCACTCAGGTGTTTGGCAGGATTTCCGTTTTCGGCCAGTGTCTTCCCGAAGCGCCCCTTCCAGGGAGCGGTAGAGACCTAGTGCTCGCCTTCCCAGAAGCGCGCCGAGACGCATTTCTTCCCACGGAACCTTGGAGGTGTTACAGTTGAGGCGTAGCTTTTTTCTTTTTTAACACGTGAGCTGAATTTTGAATTTTTAAATGTGTTTATGTATTTTTAATTTTTTAAATGTTTATTTTGAGAGGGAGAGAGTGTTTGCGCAAGCGCAGGGGAGGTGCAGAGAGAGAGGGAGAGAGAATCCCAAGCAGGCTCTGTGCGTCAGCACAGAGCCCAACGTAGGGCTCAATCTCACAAATCGTGACTCTCACGATCATGACCTGAGCTGAAATCAGGAATTGGATGGACGCCCAACTAAGCCACCCAGGTGCCCCTGAAATGTGTCTTAAGTGATGACTCGCTTACTGGTAACGTTCTGTGTGTTTTGTGCCCACAGGCAATACTTCACGGGCCTTTTAACCCTTACGAACTGAAGTGTCATAGTTTGACCAGAATATCCAAGTTCAGGTAAGATTCGCTTAGGTTCCCCATGGGTTTCTTTTTCCTCTGCTCCCCTGTTTACAGTGCTCTTCAGAAACTAATCTTTATGTCTAAACTGTTGGAATGTTCCCTCTTCTAGCTCCTTCTCGTGTCTGTCCTGGCTCCAAACCTAGGGTTCTCTTTCTCTCTCATGTGAAAGCCATTCCGCGTAAGACATTTTGAATATCTTCCAACAAAGATTCATTTTTTCTGTTATTATAATTCTTATTCATTCAGCAACCCTGGGGATGCCCACTGTGTTCTGGGAATGGTTTATGGTTTGAGGGGAACAATAATGAACAAACTGGACTCAGTGTGATCCCAGAATCGTGGGTCCGGGAGGGGCGATGTGCAAGGGAAAACAGGTCCTCCTAGGATGGGTTGGTGAGGCTCTTGAACATCATGAAAGCATCTCGGAGGGGCCCCTGCCCACATTCGGAAGGCCACAGAGGTTTCCAGAGACACCTGTGCCGGGAGGAATGCAGGGGAGGCTGAGGAATGGTGAGGGGGCGGTGAAGGCTAGCGGGAGGGCGTAGGCCTCGCTTTGACTCTGCAGTACGCCTGTGAGGTTGGAGAGTAGGCGGAAGCAGAGGGGCTGCAGAGCGGTGCTCGGTGAGGGCGAGCTCCAGAAGCACGGGGTAGACCTCGGAGCCAGCGGGAAAGCCTCAGTGTGCATTTTGAACGGTCGCCTGGCCGCAGGGTAAACCGATGGCCAGATGCCTCGAGCAGGCCCCCCCACCCCCCAGCCTGTGAGAGACGCAGAGCGCAGGCCCCACCCGGACCCTTGGTGTAGAGCCTGCATTTTCCTAAGATCCGGCACAGGAAGGCGTGCAGAGCACAGTAGGAGGGAGGGGTTGGGTTTGGGAGGAGGAGGGTCAGGAGACAGGAGACAGGAAGGAGTGTACTTCCGGGGCGCCCCTGCTGTAATCCGGGTGGGGACATCGTGGGCCGCGCTGAGTCCATGGCAGGAAGTGCAGAAACAGACTGCTCGGTGAGAGCTTCCGGGGTGGGATCCATAGGCTGCTGTGTGAGTAGAGTCGGTGGCGTGGGGAGGGCGAGAGCGCAGGGCCTCCTGCCTGAGCGGCCGCGGGGCCCGTGCTGGGAAGTGAAGGAGCGGGCCGGGCACCTGCCTGAGGGGTGGCTGCTGCCTACAGGTTGGGAGCGCAGGATGCACTACGGAGGTGGCGATTTGGGCCTTGTCAGCATGTGGGTGTTGCTTGAGGCCGAGGCCCCCAGAGCAGGAGAGACGAGGGTGGTGGCTGGCGGTCCCGAGTGAATAGAGAAGGCACAAAGGAACGCTGGGATGTTAGGCAGCTTTCACCTGTTGAGCCTGGCGCTCCTGAGCTTGGCGGTCTTGGCCGTGCTAGTTGGGGCGGACAGAGCACATGGCCAGCCTGGTGGGCGGGTCAGCCTCTGTCTCCTGACGACGCCCCTTTCAGGTGCGTTTGGATCGAGAAGGAAAGTATCAACTCTGTCATCATCAGCGACGCCCCCGAGGACCTTCACCAGAGGATGCTGGTCGCAGCTTCCCTTTCAGTCAACGCGACCGGTGAGCGAGGGCTGTGTTCACTTGCCGTTTGCTCTTCTTTCCCTCCCCTCCCTTCCCCTCCCCTCCCCTCCCCTCCCCTGCGTTAGTAAGAGCGGTTTTTCCCATGATTAGCGGACGCATGTATTTGTGCCATATTTTTAGGCTGTTTTCTGAGTGCTCTGGCTGATGCAAGGTTAGGAGATGGAGTGTCACCTTTCCTTTATACGAGGGCCTGGGTGTGGGTTTCTTGATGGGTCATTCGTCCCATCATGCTCATCCCCAGAGTAGAACAGGTCAGGTCCTTGGCCTTGGGACAAAGCTGATAGCCCAGTGAGAAGGAAGGGGAGAGGAGAGGAGAGCAAGCAAACAGAAGGCCCCGGCAGGATGGAGGTTGCAGCCTTCTGACGAGGCGTCGTCCGCTGTGGGGTGCCGTGGGGCGTGTCTGTGGGGCGGACTCCACAGAGTGGGGGACACAGGATGAGGAGTGTGCCAGGAGGGCGCGGCGTCCTGCAGAGCGAGTCCCGTGCCTGACGCTGCCTCTGTTGACTGTCCGCCAGGGTCCACCATGCTGCTGAGAGAGACGTCTCTGATGCCGCACATTCCCGGGCTCCCGGCTCTCCTCAGCGTGCTGTTTGCACCCGTGATAGAGCTAAGGTGCGGGGGCTTCGTCCATTTTGTCCGGGCTTCGTGGAGTGAGGACCCGGGTGGGCGGGGCACGTGCCCCTGCCCGCCCCCTCCCCTGGAGAGGAAACACAGGACCCCGGCCGAGCCAGGTCTGCTGCCTGCTCTGGTCCCTGCGCTTCCGGGTGACGGAAGCAGGCTTACCTCGGGGACACGCCTGCACTTGGGCAGGTTTCAGAAGGAGGCTTAAGGAGCTGTGTCCCAGGGGGCATGAGTGAGGGAGGGGCTGGAGAAGGGAGAGAGGAGCTGGGAGTGGGCTCCAGACAGACCACGCTGTCGTGTTGTAAAGGGGCTGGAGTGCCACTCTGCAGCACGCCTTGTCCCCCTGCCAGTGCTCTTGACCCGACGTCGGGGAGAAGGCGCACTGCTCTGCCGAGTGTAGCTCTTTTTGGTGCCGAGATCAAACCAGGATTTCTCCTGGAGGCTTTCGCAGAGAGGACCGTGTGAGCAGAGCGGAGACTTGGGAGCACGCTTGCCGAGGGGACAGCCGCCGCGGCCTGCATTTGACAGTCGGGCGCGCGGAGCATTCGTTGCCAGGGAAGCACCCGAGGGCTTCTGCAGAGGGCGGCGGCTGCGGAGAAGCGGGATCTGGCCCCGGGGAAGGCCACTCGCCCCCCGCGCCCCCCGGGGACCACCCGACTCTGCCGCTTGCTCGGCCGCCTCTCCACGCCCCTCTGGGTCAGCGTGGTCTCGGGTGGTGCTTGTTTCAGTGCAGAAAACAACGGCGTGTGTTCTTGTTTCCCGCGGAAAGTGCACGCCACTTAGAAAAATCCGGAAAAAGCTGAATGGGAAGAAAGTAGTGTGATCTTACTTAAATGTTTAGCGTATGTATTTTTAGTATTATACATATTTTTGTGTTTAGGCTTTTGTCACACTGCATCCTTTTCCACAGATACGGGCGTTTCACGTTAAGACGTCTTGGTAAATACGCGTTTGAATAATTGCACTGTACACCCGAGCGGACGTGAAATGGTTTTTGTAAACACTGCTCTGCTTTACTCACATGCGTATTTGCTCCCGACCCGTTCCTGTCCCCAAAGGATCTAACACGCCTGCAGGTGCTGGAGTGGGCTTCTCTCTAATTTTTCAATCACGAGGTGACAGATCTCTTGATGAATAGGGTGTCTTTCTGAGTCCTCGACGGGGAGCCAGACCTGTAAAAACTGCACTACGTGTGGTTCTCTAACAAGGAAGGGCGCCCTCGTGTGGGAGCAGGGACACGACTCCGTGACGACACCGACACTACGCTGTCCTTGCCTCTTTCCCTGGACCAAGCTCCTGCGTTGACTTCCCTTCTCAAAGCGAACTTCTGGAGGGTACGTGTGACACCGTGTGTCAGTCTCACATCTCCGCAGCACAAGTGGTTACGTGACAGAGACACTCGAGAAATGTGGGCAGCAGCGGCATTTAAAATACCACCTTTCTAGAACAGAAACAGGCTTAAAAGGAGAAGGTAGTACTTTGCCCGAAGCCGATGCTTCCTACTCACCTTGTCGCGTTTCATTGAAAGAAGCCCAGAATGGGGCGCTTCCTGTGGCAGCGTGGGGAAGGCCCGTGGTCCAGACGGGAGGTCTGCCGCTGGGTAGTTGGGGCGCTTTTGAAATTCGAGGAGGCAGCAGCAGCCGCGTTCGAGGAGCTTTGGGGGAGGGGCGGGGGGTTTGACGTGGGCACGCTCGGCCTGTCACCTGGGTGCCCTGGCTCAGCGCGGAGCGGCCACCGTCTCGACACACAGTTCTCCGCCTCTAGATCCGCGCTGTCCTGTCAGTGCTCACAGCCACTTGGGCACCACGGGGAAGGCCTGCCGCCTCCAGCATACTGTCTGCAGTGGCGGGAGGCCAGGGAGACAATGATCCCTTCACAAGGGATAAGGAGGGACGTTATCTTCTGCATTCGACGAAGAAAAGGGAGGGCTGCAGTCACCTCTCCGTGCCTGGTGGCCACTGACCAGCTGCGGCTCAGGACCCCTCCGCGAGTCCGGTGACCGAGCCCTGGAGGCTCTGCCCGCCCAGAAGGGCACTGGTTCTCCTGTCACCTCTGCCTCCGGCTGCCCTTCCGCGCACCTGCCCTTCCGCTGCCCTTCCACGCACCTGGGCGGGCTTTGCCTTTCCTGCCGCCCCTCCCCCGGGGTGCTCCTGTGTGGCGGGCCTGCTGGAGCGTTGTCCCCTGTGCGAGTGACGAGCCCAGCGTGTCCAGGAGGGGCAGCAGAGGTCCAGGAGCGGGTTCTTCTGGCACCGCCCTCGCCTCCCCCTGGGGCCTCACCGTTGGGGCAGGGGGTGGTGGGGAGGGCTTCACGGTGCCACAGGGCAGCGCTCCAGCCTTGGAAACGGGTGAGGAGGAATCTTCCAAAACGACGGCCTGCCCCACCAGGCAAACCCGTTGACGAGTAATGGCAGTGCACGGAAAGGGAATTTTCGCTTTGTTATTGTTGTTCCGTTGACTTCGCTTCATGACAGATTACCCCCCTCAACCCTCTGGTTGCCGTGGGAGGAATCCAGCAGCCCACGAGGGACGGCCCTGTGATGTCCGGGTCCCCAGGCTGCAGGCGGAAGTCCTGCCTCTCGGCCCTTCTGTCACGTGGCGGCTGGCCTGAGGCCTCAGCATCTGCTCACCCAGGTGTCCGCATGTGGCGTCTGTAAGGGCTCAGGGCCTCCTTGCGGCGTGGTGGCTGGGTGCCGACGGCCAGTGTCCTGACAGAGAGCTGAGTGGAAGCTGTGTCCCCTTTGATGACCAGCCTCCGAAGTGCTCCATGGTGAGATTTGCCACGGCCGCCGTTCCCCTCAGACCCGAGGCGTGGGATCCCAGACCCCGCTTCTCACTGGAAAGTATCCACTTTCCTCCGTGAAAACAGCACATAGGATGAGTGCTCCTGACCTCCCCGTCCGTACAGCACACCACCTTCTGTACGCGACGTGTGGTCTGAATTGTTCAGGGTAGGCGTGGACCGTCGTCGTGATTTAAAACATCTTGATCTAACTCTGTTTTTAAAAAGCTGTAGAAAATTTGAGACTACAGCAAAGGTGCCTTTGAGTATTGGAAGTGTGAGGTGATGGGAATGTGTGGTGGGAGGGGGTGCGATCGGGGCTGGCAGGAAGGCTGTGGCACCAGGTGGCCCTGGGCTCGCTGGCTGGCCTCACCTGCCGCCCGCCCCGGGGCAGGGCCTCCAGCGGCTGACGTGTCCCCATCTGTACCGAAGGGCTGTGGTGAGCTCACAGGTGCAGCACAGCGCCCGGAGATGGTAGCTGCTTGTGAGGGGTGCCCGTCCTGCCCTGGGCACTCCCGGCAGCATCGTGGGGAAGCAGATGGAGGCAGAAGATCCTTCCCCAGGGAGTGGACACGGCAGTAGACTTTGAACAAACACAGTTGTCCCTTGAAAACAGCCTACTTTGACTGGGGCCGTACTGATAACTTGAAGAGCGATGGACACTCATCTCACGTGTTCTCTGTGTTACATACGGTCTCGCAATCAAGTCAGCTAGAGAAAAGAAACCTATTTTTCAAATCCCTCAAAAGTTTCCAGTGTATTCGTTGAAAAGAATCCGCATATCGTTGGAGCTGCTCAGTTCAAACCTGTGTTGTTCAAGGGTCGGCTGTACTTTGCAGGCTGATACAGGGCACGTGGCAGAATGTGTAACAGTTTTTTATGTGGAGGTTTCAGATTGACTGACATTTGACTTTGAGGAGCTGTGTGTCTCCTTTGGCTTGCGTAGACAGTTGGACAGTGTGAGCTTGTGGGACAGGCTGCTCTCCTGTTGGGTTTATTTTAGACGTTGTTGTCTGGAGAAGTCGGCTCTTCCGAGCTCAGTAGTTGTCACTTTCCCTAAACGTGAGCTCCGCGACGTACGTTGTCTCTGAGCGGATTGCTTGTCTGCACGGAGCCTGCTCTGTTCCTGTCGTGACTCTTGCGGTTCTCGGTCTGAGTTTCAGTGTGGTTGCGAAGGAATTAAAAATACTTCTGTGCGGTCGGTTCCAAGCTGAATCTTTGGGGACTGTCTGTGGTGATGAGCCCGTGTTACCACGTGCGAGGGACCCACCGAAATGTCACAGCAGTCTTCAGTGAGGGGGAGCCGATGCGGCGTTTACTTAACAGTGATGAGCAGCCATTAGTCTTGCTGTTGGTGGCCCGGGGCTGTTATCTCTGTTCTGGAAAGGGTTTGTGTAAGTCGAAATAATAGTAAGTTATGTTCTATTAAAAATGCGAGGGGCATACTGTTTATAAAGGAATATGTCAGTGATTGTTTTGTGCAGCAAATGCTTAGCACCTAAGTTATCAGGCTGAGTTCTGGGTCTCTCTTCTTTGAGTTCACTTAAAGTGGGATTCTCCATTTTCATTAAAGTGAAGAAGTCTGGGTTTGTGTGCATATGTGTATCTTTAAGAAAAAAAGCTCTGTTTTTGCCTAGATTATTTTCACAAAACTTCATTGATCTGAAAAAACAGAACTTCATTGATATAAATTATGGGAAAATGTATCTGTTAATATCTGTTCATTTTATTTTTTAATGTTTTTATTTATTTTTGAGAGAGAGAGCGAGTGAGCATGAGCGGGGGAGCGACAGAGAGGGAGACCCAGAATCTGAAGCAGGCTCCAGGCTCTGAGCCCGATGTAGGGCTCAAACTCACGAACTGTGAAATCATGACCTGAACCGAAGTTGGACGCTTAACCGACTGAGCCTCCCAGGCGCCCCAGTATCTGTTCGTTGTATATCATTGAATCTGTTCTGGGCTGTGGTGCTGGCATTCAGTCTAACGTGTGGGGTGGAAGGAGGAGCCTCAGGGCAGAGGAGGGGTCTCCACGGAAGGTGTCGGGAGGCAGGAGGAGCTGGAGCCTGGCGCAGGGGTGGAGGGAGAACGTGGTTTGGGATGACCTGGGGGAGCGAAGTGAAGACTGGATGCTGCCCGGCTCGGAGGAGCCTCTGGTTTTCCTCAGAATGCCATAGGGAAGCACTTAGACCGGGTTTGTTTCTGTTGTGATGATGGGAAGGAAAAAAAAGAAAAGACTGGGTTTGTTTTGAAAAGCTGACACTCGGCCCCTGGGAGCCAGACTGGAAGAAGCAGGGGTGGGTGGGGGTGGGACGGATCAGAAAGTGATCGTGTGAGTCTAGGTGCGAAGTGGCCATGGCTTGGGCTGGGCCGGTGGCAGCTGAGGTGGAGGGGACAGGGCGCGGTGCTTGGGGGGGGGGGTCTGGTTAAACGAGGATGCGGCGCTCCGTAGTGCGCGCGCGGCTGTTTTGGGGGAGGAGGCTGGGGCATACCTCTGGTAACTTCTAAGTGCTAGACTGCTTTCACAGCCAGAAGTGTTCTGCGGAAGCCTCGCTAATCAGAATTTAACCCAAGGGAAGCGGTGGAAGGTAGGGAAAAGACTGAATGTGATAAAGTATTCTTTATGTTCTCTGCTGCAGTGAGAAGTAGAAACCTGTGTGATGGAACGATAAGCATATTACTGTCTTATAACTGTATAACCTCTATAATTTCTATGTAAATGCTGGAAAAGAAGATGCAAAAATGAAATTAGTTGCAGTACGAGGGCCGGCAGAATGATTTTGTCGCCAGTTCCTTTAACACTGGAACGATGGTTTAACAATTTCAAAATATTAATTCTTCTAAAAAAACTTCATTTAGGGTTGATCGGGACGGAAAAAGCTATACTGGAGTCCTTTGTGGCTTGGGGTGGAATCCAACCACAGGGGCCCCTGTCCTGCCCGAGCACGACATGGAGCTGGCATTTGACGTTCAGTTCCACGTGGAGGATATCATAGAGGTAAGACCGACTCGGTCGGCGCTGCGGTCGTTGTCTGTCTGTCTGTCTCTCTCTCTCTCTCTCTCTCTCTCTCTCGGTTGGTTTACACACCCGTTTAACAGCACGGCGTCTGACGCGGACCTTTAAGTACAGACCTGCATCTCTGGCCCCTGAAATGCTCGCTCTCCATTAGCCTGCCTGCTCTACTTCCCTTTTCCATGGGAAGAGCTTCCCAGTGAGACGGTGCTCTCTGAATTTCTCCTGTGGGATCTCCGGGCACAGTAGGCTTTTCTCGGCAGTGGGAGCAAACACTAGGACTGCTGGGATGTCTGCCTCGCCTCCCTCCAAGTCCAAGTCCGGACTGGCTGCACATCCTTGCTGGTCGTGGCGGGAAGTGAGGAAGCAGAGTCTCGCTCAGCCTCATCCTCTTGGCCAGCGGGGCGGGCCTGCTGAGCGCATAGCTGTGCAGCCGCGTGGGTCTGCGCTGGGCCGGGGCCCATCAGTGTAGGGGGGCAGTTAGGCACTCAGAAACTTAGGGAGCAGGCTGACAGAGTAATTGTATGGCTTTTGAATCTGGTCGTGAAAAGGTGGGTCTTATGTTTTATGTGCTTGCGTTTTTATAGTTGATTGTTCTAGTAATTCAGTTTTGGTGCATTTTGCAAAGTGAAAGTAAAGCTGCTCCTTCATCACAGATAGTTCGAGCAGCGCTGCCGTAACTCCTGACCCCGTTTCTTCTCA
Source organism: Paradoxurus hermaphroditus (assembly GCA_004024585.1). Classification (NCBI taxonomy): domain Eukaryota; kingdom Metazoa; phylum Chordata; class Mammalia; order Carnivora; family Viverridae; genus Paradoxurus; species Paradoxurus hermaphroditus. The sequence continues at coordinate 16,185 of PITB01021105.1, read as the reverse complement.
GAAGTTGCATGAACTCGGTGAGGTTGGCGTAACTGTGGAGAAGGGGGGCCTCACCGCAAAGGGCTCTGCAGTTACAGTTGTCAGTGTTTCGTTTCATTGACTTTCACTTTAAGGTGTTTTGGAGCTTAATAATAGTACTCCTTAATAGACCTAATTGTAAAATGTAAAACAATAAAACTTCAAGAAGTAAATAGAGAAGAAAATCTGGACGGCCTCAGCTTTGGCAGCGAGTTTCTGGTCGCAACACCAAAAGTACAGTCTGCGAAAGAAGAAACGGAGCAGCTGGACTTTGTTGGAATTAAACGCGCTCTGCCAGAGACCCGGCTAAGAGGACGAAGAGACCGGCCGTTGACGAGGGAATGCTTGCAGACCGTTCACGTGATAAAGGACTTTTATCCCTGGTACGTACGGAACTCTTAAGACCCAGTCATTTAAAAAGCAAATAAGTGAAAATACGGACAGCAACAAACATGAGCTGCTCAGTGTCACCTTCACGAGGAAGGGTGAGTTAAGACCACGACGGTGTGCGTCGCGTCCTGTTAGAATGGCTGAAATCCAGGACCTGACAGTAACGCTGGCGAGGATGTGGAGCAGCAGGAACTCTGTTCACTGCTGGCGGGAGCGCAGGATGCAACTTCTGTTCCGGAAGACAGGATTGTTGAACGTTGAGCACACATCTACCATAAGACCCAACAGTCCCACCTCTAAGTATTTATCTAAGAGATTTGAAAACTTACATCCACATGAAATCCATATGTGAATGTTGATTGCATCACTCATAATTTATAATTGCCAAAAACTGGAAGCAATCAGGATGTCCCTCAACAGGGGAGTGCGGGGTGGCCCTGCAGTGGGACAGTCTTCAGCAGTACAAACGAATGAGTGATTGATTCCTGCAACAAAACGAATACGTCTCTCTTAAAAATTTTTTTAGGGGTGCCTGGGTGGCTCAGTCGGTTAAGCGACCGACTTCAGCTCAGGTCACGATCTCTGGTTCATGAGTTCGAGCCCCACATCGGGCTCTGTGCAGACAGCTCAGAGCCTGGAGCCTGCTTTGTATTCTGTGTCTCCCTCTCTCTCTGACCCTCCACAGCTCACTCTCTGTCTCTCTGTTTCTCTGTCTCTGCCTCAAAAATAAATAAACATTAAAAAAAATTAAAAAAAATTTTTAATGTTTATTTTTGAGAGAGAGTGAGTGTGAGCAGAGGAGGGACAGAGAGAGAAGGAGACACAGAATCTGAAGCAGGCTCCAGGCTCTGATCCTGGGGCTTGAACTCACAAGCAGTGAGATGGTGACCTGAGCCGAGGTCAGACGCTCCAACAACCGAGCCACCCAGGTGCCCCACGAATAAGTCTTAACTGTGTGTTTCCAGTAGGAGAAGCCAGGGCGCAGGGGCTACTGTTGTAAGATCCCATTCGCCTGACATTCTGGGGAAGGATAGACCGAAGGACGGAGCGCATTGGTGGTCACTCCAGAGAGAAGGGCTGCTCTCTGGGGTGCTCGGCTGGCGGATGCATGACCCCCTGTGCTTGTCAACCACAGGCCGCCCCTCCTGGAGGAGGGGGGCTAAGGTGTGCGATTGAAACACACAGGCGCCCACATGCATTTTGGGTAATTGCGTTGAGGAGAAAAAGGAGCTCCGGAAGGCAGTGTCGTGACTGAAAACAGGCTGCAGCCAGAAAGCCGCACAGAAGCACGGTTCGCTCTCAGTCCAGCTGCTTCGCCCTGAAGGTGCTTTACACGCCCTGGGGTTGGACGGCAAGTACGCAGATGTGCGAGCCAGGTTTCTTACTGGACGAGAGTTCAGATGAGCAGCGCGGGAAGGCTGGAGCGGACCCCGGGATATGCGATGAGCCGGACATGCCTCAGCATGAGCACGTGTGACCTCTCCATGCGCGGATGCGTGAGTGTGTGTGTGCACACACGTGTACTGCCCTGCCCTGTGAGGGCCTAGAGGCTGTGACACCCCCAAAGCCACCAGCACCCTGGATGCCCAGACTGGTTTCTGATAGCATTTTCCAGGAAAAGGAAGCGGGTTTCTCGGAGAAGTGGCTGGGCTGTGCTGGGCTGGAGCAGGGAAGGTAGAGGGTGCGGCTTGGGGGGCTTCTTGTAGCCCCAGGAAGGAAACGAATGCTCAGAAAACTAGAGGATGGGGCAGGTCGAGGGGGTGCAGGGGCAACCGGAAGAGCTCCACTGGCCAAAGCCGGCACAGTGTGAGCAGCAGAATAAACGCTGCGGTATTGGGTTCTAACCCAAGGATGGAAAATGCTTCTTTGTGTGTCCATAAGATTATAAATAAATGATGGAATAAACAAACGAGGAAGAAGAGACAGGTCCTCATACAGGAGGGTTCCCGGCAGTGTCCGTAGACGCCTGCCTCCAGGAAGTGGCCGCCACTCTGAGGGCGGACTGGACTCAGTGACGTGCTCTAAGCAGAAGAGCAGGGGTGTGGAAGGTGTGATGAGACTGAAACATCGGGACCTTTCTTGCTGATTTTTAGTGTTTTCTTTTCGTACTGTTTCTTAAACTGGGATAGCAGTGATTGATGTTATTCGTGGTGTTTTAATAATTTGTTTCAGATACTATATTGACGATAGTCATAAGAGTGTGAACTCCGAGCCCCGTGTCGGGCTCTGTGCTTACGGCTCAGGGCCTGGAGCCTGCTTCAGATTCTGCGTCTCCCTCTCTCTGCCCCTCCCCCGCTCACACTCTGTCTCTCTGTCAAAAGTAAAATAAATATTAAAAAAGAAATTAAAAAAAAAGTGTGAACTCTCAACGCTAATGAAGTATTTAAGTGTGGAATGGAATTCAGTTTCTGAACCATATGATGTTGGTGTTGCTTTTTATTTACAGATTAATATTCTCAGGGCTGCTATTAACAAGCTGGTGTGTGATGGACCGAATGGATCGAAGTTTCTCGGGCCAGAAAGAATCGCACAGTTACAGGATAGTGCTCGTCAGAAACTTCTAGGGTAAGTGTCGCGCCTTTGAAGAGGTGTTAAATATACAAAGCTGTCTCACTATCAGGAGAGAGGCTAACTTTAGTTTGCGCTCTTCGCTTTCTTACATAACCTTATTTTCCGTGAGCGTGTGCTGAGGTTGAACACACGTAAAGTGCACGGCCGTCTCAGGGTGCCGGCCCGGGGCACCGGCGCCCAGATCAAAAACGATGCTAGAAAACGTAGAAGTGCTTCCGAAACCAAAAGAAGTCCCACAGAATGTACACAGGAAGGTGCGGACGTCCCCAGGGTGCCAACTGCTACTTCCCCTCCACAGGCCACTGCCCCGGGCAAGGGAGGGCCAGTGACTGGTGTCCCTGTCACGTCCTCACAGCCACTGTCAGCAAGGGTGACCGTGTCCTGACCATCAGTCCAGTGGTTATAGCGCACTCGTACAGTCGTGCCTGCCTCACCACCGCTCAGTGTTACAGCATTTCTGCCCCCCCACCCCGAAAGCTCACTCGTAAATAGTTTAAAACTGGATTGAGGTGGGGCGCCTGGGTCAACCGACTGAGCCACCCAGGCGCCCCAGTATTTTAGGGTTTTGGATGCTATTGTGAGTGAAATTATTTTACTTTGTTTTTGGGTTGTTCATTGCTAGAAATGAAGAATTGATTTTTATGTATTGATTTTATCTTGTGACACTGTTAAAGCTATTAGTATAGTAGTTTTTGTAAATTCTTTAGGATTTTCCTCTCACATACAGGGTCATATCTGCGAGCAAAGACCGATTTTCTTCTTCCTTACTGACCTGTGTGCTAATTTTTTTTTCTTGTTTTATTTTACTGGCTATTGCAATGATGAATGGAAGTGGTAAGGCAAACATCTTTGTCTTATTCCAGTTTTAGGGAGTAAGCTTTTAGTCATTCCCTATGAAATACATGTTAGTTAGCTGTCGGGTTTTCATAAGGCTGTTTATCGGGTTGAAGAAGTTCCTTTCTGCTCCTCGTGGGCCGAGGGCTCTTATCAGGAAAGCATGTTGCTTTTTCCCAGGTATTTTTTTCTGTCTGTGAGGTTAGCATGTTTGTTTTTTTCCTTTCATTCAGTTTACATGGTATATTAATTGGTTTTTGGATGTTAAAGCTAGCCTTGCATTTGTTTTGAATTCCACTTGGTGTGTAATCCTTTCCATAGATTTATAGATTGTTTGCACCATGTTTTTGTTAAGGGTTTTTTCACCTGTGTCTGTGAGGGTTGTTTCTTTGTAGTTTACTTGTGATATCTTTGTCTGATTTGGTATCAGGGTAAATCTGGTAAGAATGTGTTGGGAAGTGTATCTGATACTCTGTGAGTGTTTGTGTGAGATTTATATTATTTCTTCCTTAAATATTTGACAGAATGTTCCAATGAAGCCATCTGAGCATGGACTTTTCTTTGTGAGGAAATTTTAAGTTACTAATTCAATTTCTTACATTTTATTCAGATTTTCTGTTTCTTTTTATGTCAGTTTTGGTAATTTGTGTCTTTTAGGAATTTGTTCATTTTTTAAAAAATGTTTATTTATTTATTTTTGAGAGAGACAGAGCATAGCAAGCAGGAGAGGGCAGAGAGAGGGGGAGAGAGAATCCCAAGCCTTGCACCTTCAGCACAGAGCCCGATGCGTGACTCGATCTCACGAACCCTGAGATCATGACCTGAGCTGGAAATCAGAGTCAGACGTTCAATTGACTGAGCCACCCAAGCACCCCTGGAATTTGTTCATTTATTTTTATTTTTATTTATTATTTATTAAAAAAAATTTTTTTAATGTTTTAATTTATTTTTGAGAGGGAGAGAGAGAGAGACAGAGCACAAGCAGGGAGGTGGGGGGGCAGAGAGAGAGGGAGGCACAGAATCAGGCTCCAGGCTTTGAACTGTCAGCACAGAGCCCGACATGGGACTCGAACTCCCGAACTGTGAGATCAGGACCTGAGCCGAAGTTGGATGCTCAATGGACTGAGCCACCCAGGTGTCCCTATTTTTTTTAAATTTACATCCAAGTTAACATACAGAACAAGAATGATTCCAGGAGTAGAATCCAGTGATTCATCCCCTACATATAACATAGTGCTCATTCCAGCAAGGTCCTCCTTAATACTCATCGCTCATTTAGCCCATCCCCCCTCCCACAACCCCTCCAGCAATTATTTGCTTTTTTGGGTGTTGACTTTGATAAGTTCTTTATAGATTTTGGATACTAACCCTCTTTCTGATATATCCCTTGCAAATATCTTCTCCCATGGAATTTGTTCATTTAAATTGACTTATTTATTGGCATAAAGTTGTTCAGAATTTTTTAATAATCCTTTTGTTTTCTGTACAGTTGGTAGTTTATGTCTCCTCTTTTGTTTCTGATTTTCATCATGGGTGTCTTTTCTTTATTTCTTGGTTAACTCAGCTAACGTCCACCAATTTTGTCTTTTCAAAGAACTTTAATTTTACTGATTTTTTTCCCTCCTAGTGTTTAATCTTTTGTTCTGTTTTGCTGATGTTCACTCTCATGACTATTATTCCTTTACTTCTGATTACTTTGGATTTAATTTGCCCTTTTTTTAGTTTACAACCTAGAACCTTTGATTATTGTTTCAAGACCTTTCTTTTCTGTTACAAGCATTTAAAGCTGTATGTCGCCTCTGTCACTGTTTTAGCTGCATCCCATATTTTCTGATCTATTTTCATTTTCACTTTTCAAAATATTTTCTTGTTTTCCTTGTAATATATACTTTGACCAAATGGGTAATTATTTGTAAGTATATTCATTTTCAAATATTTGAGGATATTTTTCAACTTTCCTTATGTTCGTTGATATATAATTTACTTCTGTATAAGCAGTACACATACTTTGAATGATTTCCATATTTTAAAATTTATTGAGACTTGTTTTATGGCTTAGCATAGATATAGTCTTTCCTGAGAAGTGTTCCATGCTCACTTGCAAGTTTGAGTGTGTACCTGCTCTTGTGGGGTGGATGCCTTGGTTGGTGTTGGTTAGGTCAAGTTGGGTCGTGGCAGCTCTCAAGCCTGTATCTTTGCTGATTTTCTCACTAGTTCTGTGATATTCAAAGTGGGGTATTTAAATTTCTATAATTAATGGTTTCTTCTTTCAAGTCCATCAGCTTTTCTTTTTATGTCTTTGGGGCTGTGTTGTTAGATATGTGTACATTCATAATTGTTTTCTCTTCAGAATGTGTCAGTCCTTTGTCATTATGAAATCTCTATCTCTAGGAAGAGTTATGGTCTTAATCTTTTTTTTTTTTTTTTAATTTTTATTTTAGAGAGAGGTAAAGAGAGCATCTGTGCATGTCTGGGAGTGGGAGAGGGGCGGCGGGGGGTGAGGTGGGGTGGGGAGGGAATCTCAAGCAGGCTGCATGCCCAGGACAGAGCCAGTTGCAGGCTTGATCCCACGACCCTGGGATCACAACCTGAGCTAAAATCAAGAGTTGGATGCTCAACTGACTGAGCCACTCAGGCACCCAAGAGTTGTTGTCTTAAAGTCTGTCCGTCAGATATTAATGTAGCTACTCCAGCACTCTGGTTTCTGTTTGCATGCACATCCTTTTCTGTCCTTTTACTTATAATCTATTTGCATCTTGGAATTTCTTCAAATATTTTTTTTCCATGCCTTCCCTCTGCTCGTGGGCCTCCTGCCTCACCTGTGTCTGTACACTCAGTGTTGTCTTGCTGCGCTCTGAGGCTCTGGGCTTTTTTAAAATTTTTTCAGTCTTTTTCCTCTCTGTTCTTCAGGCTAGTTAATTTCTATAGATTTGTCCTTCAGTTTCCTGCTGCTTTATCCTGCGTCTCAGACCTGCAGGTGCTAGTCTGCTGTAAGGGATTTTCCATTTAGTTCTTGTTCTTTTTAACTCTAGAGTTTCTTTTTGTTTTTAATTTTTATTGCAGTTCTCCTTGAATCATGGTTATCATATTTTCATGTATTTGTCAAAATGCGGTTTGCTTTAATTCTTTGTCATGCTTACCATGACTGCTTTGAGTGCTTTGAGGTCCTGTTTGCTAAGCCCACGTGTGGGCCCATTCACCTTCTTTCAGCTGCTCTTTTTTCCTGAATATGGGTCGCATGTTCCTGTTTCTGGCAAAAGTCTCATAATTTTTTGCTGAAAATCAGTCCTTGTAGATGGTGCACGGTAGGAGCGTAGGGTACTGATCCCCTGCAGGCTTCCGCAGGATACGTTTCCCACCATGTTGTGAGGCCATGGATGCCTGGACTGTCTTTTTGTTTTTGTGTTCATCGTCCTCTTTACTTTTCAGCCTGGCCCCCTAGGAGTTGTTCTCGTGTCCGCACTGCTTAGTGCTGAGCCGGCGAGGAGTCCCAAGCTGTGCTCACTTACCTAAGCCTTTAAGCTCCTGCCCTTTGCCAGTAGACGTATGTGTGGTTTGGGCAGCACATCCAAGGTTCAGAGCATTTTGAACTCTTCCCCGGCTTTTATGTTTTCCCAGGGCTTTCCTGCGCACGTCACCTCTGAGTAGTCGAGGGCCGGTCGCCTGGCTCAGGGCCTGCACAGACTCCGTCTGTCTGTGCGTGCAGCTTCCCTGTCGCCCAGGGTGTGTGTGGAGGGCCTGTCTGGCCCCTGGTACTCTCGTTCCAAGACCTCCCTCTGGGGCTTCTATGTGGTCTGTCTGTCTGCTCAGGCCCCCAGCGGGACTGCGACCCAGCGCCGGCAGAGCCGTGGGCTTTCTCCGTTTCTTTCCTGCCCGGTTACTATTTACGCTGACAGCGTTGCCCCACAGGAGGGTTTTTCACACTCTGTGCCAAATCCGGGAAGCTCTGTCTGGCAGCGGAGATGCTGGTTTTCATGGCCAGTATGTCCCTGGTAACACTTGGGTCCTGGCTTGCACTGCTGGGGGGGTGTGAGCAGTGGGTGGGAGTAGCTGGGCCTGCGGTTCTTACCTGAAGTCCACCGTTCTTCGTGAATGAGTGCTTCTCAGCCTGTTTGCTTCTCGTTAATTTCCAGAGCTTTCAAATGTTTGGGCTTTTTTTTTTTGTTTTTTTTTTGACAATTTTGTTCAATTTTATAGTTGTTTTGGGGGCAAGAAGATTTCCAGACCTCTTTATTCTGTAGTTACCAGAAGTCTCTAGCTCTCTCTGCCTTTTTAAGCTGATGGCATTTCCAGCTTGTCACAGGTGTCTAGTGTAGAAGACATAAGATACGCTGTTCCATCCCGTGACATAGTGATGCGTGGTGACTGGGCAACTCCACTTGTGGGTGAGGGATGGGGAGAACGAGGGTCGGTCTTAGCACCCACTTCGCTCCATTTCTTTTCTGGCTTCGAATGTACAGTGGGTTACAATGTCCTCTGGTTGTAACTACATGAATCTTGACCTTTAAAAAACATATTGTAGTTACAATTCTGTGTTTAAATCTTTCTTTTTTTTAATCCTAGTGTTTGCAGTTACTGAGTATAATTAAGATGATTTATTTCTTTTTTAAATTTCAGTTTGTTCTGTCAGTTGAAACCAAGACAGAGAGTTGTCCCTATGTGGCACGAAAAGCCATATGAATGGAATCAGGTGAGTGAGAAATTGAGTGCTGTGTGAGCCGCCTGCCCAGGAGTGACGGGCTCGGGGGGCTCAGAGCAGGCCTGCAGAGTGTCCCGTGACAGTGGAAAGGGACAGGCAGTGTGGACGGTTCTGCCGAGTCACGGGGTTACGTCATGGAGCAGACCGGCGGTCTCTGGGTGGTGTGCCCTCTGTGATGCCCAGGCCGACTGTCCTGTAAGTTGGGGAAAGCCGGGAGGAGCATCTGGATCAGCCGTCCGGGCCCGTGGGCTCGGGCTGCCAGTGCGCCACACGCGGGGCGGCTGAAACAGCAGACGCTTATTTTCTCATAGTTCCCAGAGCCCGGAAGTCAGAGGTCAGGGCGCCAGCACAGCTGGGTTCTGGTGAGAGCCCCCTTCGTCGCTTGCAGGCGTGTGCCCACGTCCCGTGTCCTCAAATGGGGAGAGTCTCCCTCGTGTCTCTCCTTGGAAGGGCTCTGATCATGTCGGGGGGCCTTGCCCTTGTGACCTCTTAGAACCCCATTCACCTCCCCTACACCCCATCCCCAGACACCGTCGCACTAGGGATTTGAACTTCGGCGTAGGGACTCGGGGCACACTTCAGTCCTTAGCAGTTGGGAAGTAGGGCAGGGCCCATGGGGGGCGCCTTGACTTTTACCACATGTAACGTTTACAAAACGAAATAAAAATTGACTTGAGGGGACGGAACTAAGGGAGGGGTTTGCGGGGCGTCTGTGTAACAGAACCCTCTGTGGTGTCAGTGACCAGATGCCCCTGCAGGTGGCACTCTCCCATCCTGAGTCCGAGGGAGACTTTGCTTCTCCCCTGTGTGCCTCAGCTGGCGTCCCTCTTCAGAGCCCTCAGGACCAGGCCTGCTGCCGGCTCCCTGACAGGAGGTGACAGGAGGTCCGCCGGCCACCTCTCCTGCAGACTGTTGTGAGACTTAACTTGAGAACAGAATTTTACTTTGAGGTTGACGTGCTTTAGAAAACATACATACTCAAAAGCCGGTAACGAAGTTAATGTGGACGTGAGCTTTGGGTGAAGTCACCAGGTTACTAAAGGTGGCTTGTCGCGGCATTGAGCGCTGTGAGAGGCAGGAGGCATTCTGGAAATATGCTTGAAAACCAAAAGACTACTTTCTGCTGTCTTACGTGTCTGTGTGTGTACTTTTGATTATTCGTTTTACTTACTTTACTTGATGTCTCGCAGGTCCATCTTCTAGAAAGGTCTGACTGCTCCTTTTGTCTGCCCCCTCAGGTGGATCCAAAGCTGGTCATGGAGCAGGCGGACCGGGAGAGCAGCCGAGGGAAGAACACCTTTCTCTACCAGCTTCACAAACTGATTGTTCTCAGTGCCTAGGTGTGCCGGCCGGCTGTGCCCCAGTTCCTCCCAAAGGAACCAGAGCCGCCACAGAGCGGTGGATTAAAGGCTCCATCTGCAGACTGACTTTTCTCTGTATCTGAGCATTACAGTCTTTGCCCATTGCAGCCAAAAGGTCTTCTTCCCATCCTGGTTCCTCTTCTCTGTGGGTGGCGGCTGGAGAGTGGTATTTCTGTTCGGGTGGAAGGATTGGAAAGTCCGGTCTTTTCTGGAAACAGAAAATTGCCGTGTTAAAGATTCTGGGATAAAACTGTTCTGAAAGAAGGCTTTGTTTGGGAAGAGAGCTATATTTTGCTTTAAGTTTATTAAGGTAAATAGAAATAGCTGACCTTACATGTAAGGTTTCAGAATGTGCTAGTATGTTCTGTTTTGTTACAGTGATTTAAACCTGGGGTACAGGCAGAACCCCAAACCTCAGTTTATGACAATGGGAAGCTGCCTGTTTCTCAAACTGTGTGGCATTCTTTAATTTTCTTTTCCACGAGGCAAAATATTTAATTTTGGTAAAACTAACTTCAGTTTTGTATATTTTAGATTTTTATTTACGTTACAATTCTGAGTCCAAACTTTAGAAGTCAGAGAGATTTCCTGGCAACTAGTATTATCTGTGTTAAAGCAATAAAAGCATTAGACTAAGTTTCTGTTTCTGACAGTTTTTAGTCAGAGAAGATTACGATATATTTCATTCTAAAACCTCTGAATTTGGAAAACTGGTAAAGGAGGCTTCTCTGAAAACCGACTCCTGTTGGTCACGGTTGCATCAGAAGAGCAGTCACTGTGAAGATGGCAGCTGAGGGGAGGGGGCTCGAGGGTGAGAGGAAGGGTCAGAGGGGCGGTCGCCTAAGCCGGGCGGTCCCAGCGGGTGGTTCGAGGCCCGTGAGAAAATCCGAGAAGCATATGTATCTGGGGACCATGGGGAGCAGGAGCTCGCTTAGAGGACTGGGGGACCGGGGAGCTTCTGTAAGCTGGGGGCCCGGCACTGTGTGTGTGTGTGTGTCACTCTGTCACCATGTCTCACGTGTGCCCCCAGTCTTGCTCAGCTCTGAGCCACAGTGGGGGTTCTGGAAATGCACTCCCAGCCCGAGGCAGGAGGGGGGCACTGCGCTAGCAGCACGGCCCCTCCTGATGCCTGAGGAAGCCCGAGTCAGCCTCTTCAGAGGGACCTCGTGTGAAAAGAAGCAGGACATTTTCCCTGCTGCTTACTCTTTGCTCTGGGCAGAGGGGGGTCCGAGGCACGCGCCCCGCTGCACGGAGTGGTCGGGGTGGAGTCCGCGGTGCGGCAGGCGGTCCGGGAGCAGTCCAGCGCTGTGCGTGGTTAGATCAGAAGGTACGGATGGCTCGTTTTAAAAAAAACCCAGCTCCTTCGTTTCCCTGGTTCTAACCCTTAAAGAACACCATCCTGACTCTAATTTTTTTCTGGAATTGCCTCCATCTTGTGAAGCGTCTTAAGTAAATTTTGCTTCTCCGTGATTTCCGCCACAGTCATGGTTTACTCGCCGCCGTCATAGGCGAAGACCGACCTCTCTTCATCATTCGGTACCTGTGTTCCCTGTTGCTTGATGCGGTCACATCTGTGTGACTGGTTAGTTCATTCTATCCTCGTGCTTTCCACGCGACTCTAGAAATACCGCCGTCTGTGAGAGCCAGCGGCACGCCTGACGGCCCCTCCTTCCCCGGAAGACTGGGAGTTACACGGTGATGCCTTGCTCTTCGTGAGCACGCCTCTCTAGCCCTGTGCGTCTTTAAAACTGTTCCTTTAGTTCCGGTCAGTCAGCGTGCAGCGTGATACTAGCTTCAGGTGTGCGGTGTGGTGAGACCGCACCTGCACACGCCCCCACAAGTCCTTCGTCCCCGTCACCTGTTTCCCCGTCTGCCCCACCTCCCCTCTGGTGACCGTCGGTTCTTTGTGGCTAAGAGTCTGGTTTTTGGTTTGTCTCTCTTTTTTCCCTTTGCTCATGTGTTTCTTAAATTCCACACATGAGAGAAATCCTACGGCGTTTGTCTTTCTCTGACTGCCTTCACTTTTTATAGGCTCTAGCTCCATCCGTGTTGTTGCCGATGGCAAGATTTCATTCTTTTTTGTGGCTGAATAATATTGCATCGTATGTATGCACGTAATGGGTACATACACGCACGCGCACCCCCCCCCATCTCCTTTATCCACCCATCTGTTGATGGACACGCCACTTGCTTCCATATCTTGGCTGCTGGACCTGATGCAGCTGTGAGCGAAAGGATGGTGTCAGCCTTGGCCTTCTGACAGGTGCGAGGTGGCCTCTGTGGTTTGTATTTCCCTTGTGGCGAGTGACGTTGGGCGTCTTTTCATGCGTCTCTAGGCCATCTGGATGTCTTCTTTGGAGAAGTGTCTGTTTCTGTTTTCTGCCCATTTCTTAACTGGATTTTTTGTTTTTTTGAGGTTGAGTTTATAAGTTCTGTATAGATTTTGGCCAGCCCGTTATCAGGTATGTTGTCATTTGCAACTGTCTTCTCCCAGTCTGAGGGCTGCCGTTTAGTTTTGCTGCTGGGTTCCTCCAACTGCAGCAGCGAGTTACTCTGTGGTCCCAGTAGTTTACTTTTACTTTTCTTTCCCTTGCCTGGGGAGACATAGCAAGAAAAATTTGGCCACAGCCGATGTCAGAGAGGTTATTGCCTGTGTTCTCCTCTAGGATTTTGATGATTTCCTGTGTCACATTTAGGTCTTTAATCCGTTTTGAGTTCGCTTTTGTGGGTGGTGTAAGAAAGGGGCCGCGTGTCGTTCTTCTGCACGTTGCTGTCCCGTGTTCCCAGCACCGTTGGTTGAAGAGACGGCCTTTTTCCTGTCGGTTGCTCTTTCCTGCTTTGTCCGGGATTCCTGAGCCGTCTCTGCATGGTCTCGAGTTACTTATGCTCGTAGTAACACACGTGCAGGATGGGAAATGAGAAGGTTAAAGGGCAGGGAGGAAAAAGCCGTCCCGTCCCCCCTCTCCCCGCGCCTCGCCGCCAAGCGCTCCCCGTGTGTTTTGGGCCGCGGCGCCCGGGGGTCAGCTGTGAGCAGAGCGGGCCTAGGCTCCCTGCGCTCCCAGGGCCGCCGCCGCCGCCGCTGCTGCGGGCAGGGGTGGGCGACAGACGGGGATGTCCGGAGACGGCGAGAGCCGTGGGGTCAGTAAGTCCGTGTGAGGGACAGGGCAGGACCGCGCAGCTCTCTCCGTGGGGCTGGGAGGGAGCGGCTTAGGCTTGGCGGGCCGCGTGGCGCTGGCCGCCTCTGTTCCCCGCTGCAGAGGCCCCGGAGGCCGTGCGCACGGGAGGAAGGGAGGCCGTGTTCCAACCCCGCGCGCGCTACGGTACCTGTCAGACCGCGGCTGGTCGCTGGCCGGCCCGCCATCGGGCAGGTGTGCGCGGTGGCGCTGCCTTCTGAAGGGACAGCCTTTCTGAGGGACTGGAGCATGCCCGGGGTTCTTGGGGGGGCGGTGGAGAGGCCTCAGGGGTGGGAGCGGGAGCGCTTGGGGGGCGGGCTCCAGGGTGGATTTTGTCTTGTACTCGAGTGAGGGGAGGACTCGGAGGGTTTTGAGCGAGACCGGACGGTGCCCGGACCGACTGCCTGAGAGCGCGCGCGGCTGCCGCGTGGGCTCCGCGTGGGCTCCGCGTGGGCTCCGCAGCCGGGGCCGGGCTGTGCGCCCGCGGGGTGGGGGCCGCGCGGGGCCCAGATTCAGGACCTCCGGGGGAGGCGAGTTCTCAGGGCCACCAGTGCTGGATGGTGGCCCCTCAAAAGCCCTGTCCGTGTCCTTACCCCTGAATCTCCTGTCAGGGCGCCCGTGTTTGGTCAGAGGGCGCTGGGAGCTGCGGTCGGGGTAAGGAGCTTGAGACGGGCCGCCGTCCCGGATGCAGGGCGGGCTCTGAAGCCCGTGGCAGGTGTCCGTGTAAGAGACGTAACAGAGGAGACACCGGCGAGAACCCGTCCGAGGACGGAGACGGGGCCTGGAGGGACGCGGCCACAAGCCCAGGAGTGCCGGAAGCCGCCGGGCGCTGGAAGAGGCACGAAGGACCCTCCCCCAGCTCCCCGAGGCTTCCCCCGGCTGACCCCCTGCAGCACGGCCCTGCCGACACCTTGCTTGCAGACCGCGGCCTCGGAGCTGGGAGAGAAGGAATTCCCGCGTTCTCGGCCCCGCGGTGTGCGGCGCGTCGTGACGGCGGCCCGAAGCTGACTTGGCCGGGACCCCCGAGGCCTTTCACGAGCACATCCGGAGGCTGTCTCTCCGTGGTGCGGACATATTTCCGGCAGTTTCCTGGGGCTCGCACACGACGTTGGCTCGGCTGCGCCTCGGTGTTCCCACCCGATGCTCGCCGTGGGTCCCGTTTCTGGATCTCTGCACGTGCTTCTCGCGTGCCTCACGGGTCTCGTTTTCTCGCTGTCTCGTAATTTATCACCTCACCGTGGACGTGTGGGTAGTTTCTAGTCTTCCTGTTCTATACGGCGTTGCAGGGAGTGTCCTTGTACCTTCGCAGAACCCGGGATAAACTCCTGAGTAGGAATCGCTGGGTCAGAGGGCATTTAGAAACTAAGCCAGTTAGGAGACACCGCCGCGCCGCCGCCGGCAGAGCCGTCGGCACCAGTGCGCCTGCGCTCCTGCCAGCGACTGGGGGGGAGGGTGTTCCCACAGCTTGCGACAGCGGGGGGGGGGGGGGGTATCGTTTCTGTCAGGTTGTAATTTGAATGTGTCTTTGTGAGTCAGGCCCAGCGTCTTCACACCCCAGGAGCCCTTGGTTTTTCCTGTGGTGGGAACCATGTTCACCTCCTTTTCCGGGCTTTCTTTGTGTCAGATGTTACGGGTGTTTTTAATGTTTGTTTATTTTTGAGGGAGAGAGTGCAAGTGGGGGAGGGGCAGAGAGCGAGGGAGATGCAGAATCCGAAGCAGGCTCCCGGCTCCCAGCCGTCAGCACAGAGCCCGAGGCGGAGCTTGAACCCACGAACCTCGAGATCATGACCTGGGCTGAAGTCGGACCTTGGCTTACGGAGCCAGCCAGGCGCCCCAGGTGTTAACGTTTTTGAGAACTCTTTTTATAGTGAGGAATCCGCCCTTGGTGATACGGGTGACAAATATTTTCCCATTTGTCACTTGACTTTACCATGTTTTCTTTTCACCATGTGAAATTTAGCCTTTCATTTTTATGTAAATGTATGAATCTTTTATGCCTTCTACACAGACCCCCTTCCCGGTTTGAGTCTGTTAGAAACGGCCCCGGGTTCTCTTCTAGTTTAAAAGTGTATTCATTTTCGGGAGCGGGGTTCTTACAGGCATATTAATACTGCTGCCGCGGTGCGGGGACGTAGGTCGAGTTGAGTGAGTTTGTTAGATGTTCTGGGTACAAATCGTTTGTCGGGGATCTAGATCACAGGTCTTTTCTCCCAGTCTGGCTTGCCTTTGCGGTTTTTTTTTTTTTTTTTAACGTTTATTTATTTTTGAGAGACAGAGTATGAGCAGGGGAAGGGCAGAGAGAGAGAGAGAGAGAGAGAGGGAGACACGGAATCGGAAGCAGGCTTCAGGCTCTGAGCTGTCAGCACAGAGCCCGACGCGGGGCTCGAACTCACAGACCGTGAGATCATGACCTGAGCCGAAGTCGGCCGCCCAACCAACTGAGCCACCCAGGCACCCACCTTTGTGTTTTTTAATGGTGTTTTTGAACAGTAAAATTTTTTCATTTTAATATTTAATCATTTTTCTTCTATGGTTTTTGTGTATGTGTATACTATATAAGAAATCTTTGACTTAAGAGTGCAAAGGTTCTTCTAGAATTTCTGGAAGTTTCATCATTTTAACTTTGACATTTAAGTCCGTGATTCATATAAAGTTTTATTTTTAATTTTTTTTATCGTTTGTGGCGCTCAGGACACTAGTGGTGCTATGAGGTTGAAGTTTATCTTTTTCCATACAGATGTCCACTTATTTCACCAACATTTGTTGAAAAATGAAAAGACTATTATTCTTATATTGAATTGGCTTTACTTCTTATCAAAATCAGTTGACTATATTTTTGTGGGTTTAATTTTGGGCTTACCTATTCCGGATGTATTATTTAAAAGGAATCGTACAGTGTGATCTTTTGTCTGGTTTCTTTCACTTAGCGTAATGTTTCCACGGTTTGTCCAAGTTGTAGCCTCTGTCAGGCTTTCTGTGTATTTCGTTCCTTTCTGTGTCTGAGTAACATCCTGTTACGTGTCTATGCCTCGATCGGATTGCTTACTCTACTGTCGATGGGCGTTCGGGCTGTTTCCATCGCTGGCTGTCCTGAGCACCGCCGCAGTAAACGTTCATGGACAAGTTTTACTGCGGACAT
>PITB01021104.1:0-29646 GCA_004024585.1 Paradoxurus hermaphroditus | reverse complement strand
ACCAGACAGCGGGGCTCCCGCCAGGCAACGGGGTTCACTCCCGGCAGTGGGGTTCACACTACCAGTGGGGTTCACACCAGACAGCGGGGCTCCTGCCAGGCAACAGGGTTCACGCCGGGCAGTGGGGTTCACACCAGACAGGGTTCACTCCCGGCAGTGGGGTTCCCACTACCAGTGGGGTTCACACCAGACAGCGGGGCTCCCGCCAGGCAACGGGGTTCACTCCCGGCAGTGGGATTCCCACTACCAGTGGGGTTCACACCAGACAGTGGGGCTCTCGCCAGGCAACGGGGTTCACTCCCGGCAGTGGGGTTCACACCAGACAGCAGGGCTCCCGCCAGGCAACGGGGTTCACTCCCGGCAGTGGGGTTCCCACTACGCAGTGGGGTTCACACCAGATAGTGGGGCTCCCGCCAGTAGGTGGACTCCTCCTGGGGAGTGGGACCCCCGAGCTCATATCCTACGCCGGGGAGGGCCGTGCCTGGCATGGGGTGGTGGGGGCGCGCGGGGTGGGGCCGGGCGGGTGGGCAGGCTGGCACGGCGGCTGGGAAGCTGAGGCGCCAGGGCTGAGGCTCTGCGGCAGCAGGAACCACCAAGAGCGCGCGACGGCCGACGGCCCCGCTCCCGCGATGTAAGTGACACGCACGTCACGTTTGGACAAACTTCTGGAGAAAGCTGGTCTATAAAGATATATGTGCCTTCCTCTTCAAAATGCTTACCTCCCCGGGTACTCTGTTCTCTACAGAAAATGGTTATTCTAGCTTCATGCTTTATACAGGACTCCTCAGGTTTTAATTGCTCACTCATGTAAAAACGTCCATATATATTACGTATGCTTTAAATATATTTTAAAATATACTTTGCGGAAATATTTTAGAATGGCCTTATACACATTTATACCATAAATATTAGTCTTCAAACTAAACAGACACCTGATAATAACTATATCCCAGAGCTTAAGTTACAAGGGTTATCATTTGAAACACTGTTCACATTAAAAGACTGTCTTACTCCATATTTTGTCTAACTTGACAGCTACAGTAGGTGGTTTCTGAAATATAAGGTCAGTGGCGCACACAAATCCAAATCAGCCTACTGGTAGTAAACAAAACTATTCTGAGAAATACTCACCGCTCTTGAATATTATATAACCGACACAGTCATACATCGAAAAGTATCAGATTTCCAGACCGACCTAGGAAAAAGGACTGTGCCCCTCAGGTATCCCTTTCTACAGAAGCTCTCCTCAAGAGTCATCGGAGTTCGTGGCTCCTTCTCTTCAGCTTCGTGTGGGTAACTTCTTTCATACTGAGAAAGATGAACTTCAATAAAATCATACTCAACGAAACTAGTTATTTGCTTTATCGTAACTCTCAAACCTACCTTATGGGGATGATGTAGGAAAAGAGGAGGAGGAACCGGAACAGGCTGCGGTACCACGGGCCTACAAACCCCTGTAAGGTTACCATGACCACCGACAGGGCGACTAATGCCACAAACAGTGCTTTGGTCAGATGGTTGAGTTCAAGGTCCAACAAACCAACCTGAGAGAAAAACATAAAATCAAGACGTAACCAGGAAGTCCCTAATATCACAAATTTAATACATAATGGTGAAGACTGTGACATCCTAAATTTCCTCTTGTACTGACTGACCTTAACTATAACGAAGTACAGAAAGGTATTAGCTTTACTTTTCTCCTGAAAACCCTCCTAAGAGATTTTAGCAGAATTTCTGAAAGGAGTCACGACCCCCGAGTGTGCCCAGAAAGGGCCCGCAGAGAGAGCAGGAGTCCAGGGTGGCCGACCGCACAACACTCAGCTCCTTCCCAACATGGGGGCGCTCTGGCAGCCACCGCGGCGAGCCGGGGTGGGCGCGAAGGGCGCCGGGGGCCTGCTCAGTCTGTGACAGCAGGTGCGTTCCCCCCGCACGTGCTAGCACCTCGGACCTCGGCGAGCCGAGACGCAGGGTGTCATGCCAACGAGGGCCCCAAAATAGGCCCGCCTGTCTGCCAGCCCTCTGAGCCAGGAGCCTCTCTGAAAAGACCTCCTCGTAACTAAGCGGGAAAGCAGCAGACAGGGCAGTTAGCTTGAATGAATTCCTTTTTTCATTCACACCAACCCTACACTTACGTTCTGCCAATAAGGTACACAACCCTCGAACCCATTCTGAGGACCGTGGACCCGCTGAGCAAACCGTGAGGGCAAGTTATGTCCGAGGGAACGAGCTTTCTGGGTGCATCCCGGGTGCGATCGTGGAAAGGGTCAGAAGTGGCGTCTGTCCTCAAGTCGGAAGTGCGCAACCTGGACCGTGAGCCGGGCGGTCGGCACGAAGCCCTCCGCTGCCAAGTCACAAGCCTGAAGGACCACAGGGCAGCGTGTGGGTGGACACGGGTGGGGTCTCGGGCTGCGCAGAAAGGCTCCGGAACTAGAGGGGGCGAAGGGAAGGGGCCGCACAGCAGGCACACTTCCTCGGGAGTCGGGAGTCGAAGCGCAGGCGAGTCCCAACGCTGGGGGTGTAACCCTGGGAGAGCCGAGCGCCCGTTTCCTCCTCCGTCAGAGGGGGCGGAAAGTGCCTCCGCCACAGACCTGGGGCGAAGGGGACGACCCACTGCTCCTGGACAGACGGCGCCCACACGCACGGTTCTCTGTCCCCGTTACCGGTAGTAGGAAACACTTCGATCCGATCCGTGCTTCCTGACTGTGTGGCCGTGGCCTTGAGCTCGGTCAGCTTCCCTTCCCTCATCTCTCCGCTGGCGCTCCCCACCTGCTAACTAGACAAGGTGGGCTCCCCGCGGGCCCGGAGAGCCCCCTGCCACTCCTGGCGACGGTCAGCCACAGCCGGCACGCGTTCAGCCACCCTGCCTGCTCCCCGAAGCCCAGGAGGCTGACGGCAGACTGGGTCTCCCCCAGGGAGTCTCCCCTGAATCTGTACGAGTTTTGAGAGGAGTAATTTAAACAAAAAGAAAGTGACTGCCGTAACTTTGATAAAATATATGGGATACTATAATTCTTAAACTAAAAAGTTTTCAGTCTGAGCTAATTAGTAACTTAGAATCCCTAACTGGCTAATAAAAGGCTTGCTTCTCCCATGTCTCATGAATTTAGTTCGCCTCTGGTTTGGATTAACATTTGCCACAAACTTGCATGAGAACATCAGAACACGTTGTTAGAAAGAAAACACAAAACTCTGTCAGGAAATCCAGTTAAGTGTGGCTACAAAAAATATTCACTCATTGAATAACTACACGCAAATGTCTCCTACATCTTACTCCTATCTACAGTGTAAGGTTATGAAAAACGGGTCTGAGACTTTACCTGCAAGAAACAGCCAGTCTAGTAGGAAAAATAAAACACACACCGGCAACACATAACAAAACTACAAGTCTCCCTCTCTAACCCGGCGCGCGTACGGGTTCCCCGTCAGCGCTGCTGCGCGTTACGCCCTCACCGTCTTTAAGAACAGCCTAGAATCACGGCAGCGACGCGGACCCAGAAGTAACAACTGACAGTGGTCTAGAGCTTGGGTTCTACTTGCACGCCCACCGAGACACTGCAGGGTCGGTGCCCTGGGCGGCCTGCGACGGGCCCCGCCCCATAGGCCACTTTCGGGAACCCCGCCCCTGGCCCCGCCCCCTCCGCTCTGTTCTTCAGACACTGGACAGGACGGCCTCCTAACTGAGGGACTCGAGGGACTCGGAAGCAACCCCAGCCGGGTCCCCCGCGCTCACTCCGGTTTTCCCGCGGCCGCACGCGGGCCCTTCCAGCCTCCCCGCTCTGCACAAGGTGGCCTTCGGGCCAAGGGTCTGCTCTGCCTGCCGCCGCGCACCAGAGCCTCCCCTGACCAGGCGGGCTGCGGAGGAGCCCTGGCCGGGTTCTGGAAACTTCCGGGAGGGCTGCCCTGCAAGGGCCGGGCTTCCCCTGAGGGGCAGGCGGCTGAAGACCACAGCGCCGGATTTATCAACCGCATGTAAAAAGCAGCACGGTGAGGACAAATATCTTGCCGTTTCCGCTACTCCAACTACTCCATAGTTTATGCTTGAATTATTGAGAAAAATAGGTTTTTGGATTAAAATGAAGAAAAATTAAGCCGAGGAAGTAGAGCATGTTTCAAAGCCCAGATCCTTCTGCTGTGACAAAGGAGGCCTACGTGTCAGGCCTCGCTGAGGGTCAGATGAAGTCATTACTCATTCAGTCAGGGAAAGAAGACTCAATTACCTCAGCCTAAAGATGCTATCAATGAATGCAAAGTGCATATTTTACTCTATTCATCCAAATCCCATTAAAAAGTGAAAGGGATGATTTAATCGGGCCTTCCAGAGTTGGTCTTTTTTTGTAATAAAATAAAGAATCACTGTGTCGCAAAATGCATAACCGCTACCTCCCACTTTCCTTGCATCTCGCAGTGAAAGACTGGAAAAGCCGGGGGAAAAAAGAGTCAGAAATGAATACAAAGTTTCCTTTGAGAAAGGCCGCATGTAGGGTGGGAACTCACGGCAGCCCCTGCATGCCGACAGGACACACGGACACTCCGCGGGCCCGCACCTTCTAGCACCTACTGGCAGAAAGGACAGCTAATTTACGGCCTCGAGCTTCCCTCGAGTGTGGCGGTGACTACGACTGTTCCCTAACAGTTCCCCGCATTCCGGCAGAAGCCCTGAACTCCATTCTTCCTGGAAACGCACCGCGAGCAGGCTCTGGTGTGCAGGACGGCCCGCATTTTCCGGCGTCAATTCTAACACAACGCGGTGAGAAGAAAAGAGGGATTTCAACGATCAGCTTCTTAAAAGTCCACGTGGGGCTGATAGCTAATGTTTTCACACTCATTTCTCTCAAACACACTTAAAAGTTTCTTCGACTCACCTACAATGCAATCTGGACTCCGAAAAACTATTCGGTATAAAAACCAGTTAACTTGTAAGCTTACGGCTTTTACAAAGAAGACGGTAGCTTCAGTTTTGATGTGAATCTCTTCCTTCTTTAAAAAATTTCTGGAAACACCTGAACCCAGCACCTTTTGCTATAATTGCAAAAGCTTTCCGCTCATAAAGTATATTATTAATCACTTGAAGTAATTTTGACTGTATAAGAAAAGGTAAATTAAGTACACTAGCAAGCAATTTTCAACATTTATTGTAATTTCCTATATTAGTAAAGCAAATTTTCTTCTACTTGTCATAATATTTGTTTTATTTGAAACAACTGTGATAACAAAATTAAATACGCTACTGGAAATTTTAATCTCCAAGGGAAAATTTGTGCATAATGTCGAAGACACCACAATGGTTCTGCAAAGGGGCTGTTCTAGGATAATGAACACAATAATTGCCTGTATAATCTAAAATGCTACTAATGGCAACGATCACAAATCCATTTAGCCCCTCTTTAATTTATGTACCAAGTTTTAAATAGCTAATGGTTCTCAGTAAAATAATGGTTTATACCAACAATAAAGGGTAAGTACGGTGTTCTGCTGCTTAATCAAGAAAAGATCAGTCAGGTTTTCTCAAACGGGTGCGTGGCCGAACAAGGACCCACCTTATCTCTGGAACACAGTGCCATCCCAACCATCTCAAAGTTAAGCCCCCTAGAGTGCCACTAAGTCCCTAAGAAATCGGTGCACACCCCAAACTGGAACAAAAGTCTTGTGTCCTAGAAAACTTAGTTAAGAGACAAAACGAAGGGTGTCACTGCCGCAGCGCAGACCCTACGGCATCAGCCCAAGGTCAGCGTCACGTGAGCATCGAAATACTTCTACAGTTCTTCTGAAGCTCACGTTTAACTGGTCACAAAGCAGTATTTTAGAATAGCAAAATAATAGGATGCGAAATGTGAAAAAGCTAATTTAAACTCTTGCAAAAAGACTGAATATTAATCTAATCGTCCTGTGTTATCGCTGCACATATCACATTCTGAAAAACAGAAAAGCCTCTAATCTAACAGCCTGATAGTTAACGTACCCAAGATGACTACGCGGCAGAAGTATGGCTTTGCACACGGAAGAGTACCTACAGGAAACCGAACGCTGTTAACGCCATTCATTGTCTAACAGCTAAACTACCTTTGGATCAGGCCATCAGGTCCCCCTCGCTCAGAATTCGGGAGTCCGACTACAAAACCGGTGGAGGGCTGCGCCGCAACCTGGCTGAAATCCTATAAAAAGCACATTCCTTTTAAATACCGCTGAAGCAAATTGGCCCTGTATTTTCCACTTTTAGTAGAATCTTAAGAAACAAAAAAATGAGTCACTTTCAGACCTTAATTTGTATGTATGTATTTCAATTAACTGGAACTCATACACTAAATCTAACTCCTAAATCTTACGGCAGTGACTCTTCCCATTTTGGATTTTAAATTAAAAGCGTTAGTTTTTTAAAAAGTGATGCTTTCTAGCCTCTTGTTTTTCTTCTCCAGTCTCTGCATGCTCTCTGGACAGGAACTTCTGGGCGGCCAGTGCCCGCCGCGCTCCGCACACCCATCTGAGCTGCCGCTGCACGTCGCCTCAGCGATCTGCGAGACCAGCTGCGTTTCTCTGAGCCGTTTTCCTCTGCTGGCTCAATAACCTGTGCTTCAGAAGCCCCTGAATACGTAGCATACGACAGTTCTTAAGGTTGCAATATATCGCCTTAATTTTTAAAAATCAAAATGTTTATTTAAACAATAAACATTTTAACGTCTACTATGTGAGAGTATTTCATGTATTTTTTCCTACCGACGAATTCTGCCTGACTCTTCTATACTCGGCAATCAAGGTTTTTTTCCCTTGCTTACGATACAGTTACTATGATACAGTGGAACCGCCGTCCGTATCGAAGTGAGCGACGCAGAGAGGAGGCGGGGGATCCGAGGCACAACCTAAGGCTGGCGTACACAAACTTGGGACTGATCGTGTAGAGTGTCAGACCGCTTGTCAGCTGGCCTACAGTAAGCACATTATTAAAGCTGAAATTATTCCTAAAATCCTTGCGGATCATGTGAGATATTTCAATACTGGCTTTAGCGTTTCCTACATGACACGTATCCCCTCGGCACGATACTTTCTATAGCTGATGAGAAGGCCCGAACGTGGCCCGCTCTGAGCATGCGCATATACACAGCACACATTTCAGACTTCTCTCTGCAAAACGCAGGCTTACTTTATGTTCACGCAGGACGGCCTGGTCCCGTCTGTTACCGTCAGCTGCCTCTGTCATCGTAGAAACTTGATTCAGGTATAACCAATGTAACCGAAGTCATCAAATTTAAAGCAATACAATGGCTTAAAAATAAGTGGCAAGTTAAATGTTTAATTTTTAACGTGATGAATTATTTCAGAATACTCTATTATGTACAACTTGTGACACATTAAAGCCAAACAAAAATGAGTATGTGTAAACACGCAAAAAAAAAGTCTGGAAACTACTTGGAAATTTAACTTGTACTCTATATACACAAAGTACATTAAAATCCAGGGTTGAACATTAAGAAAACCCGTAAGTCTCTAATGTACCATACTCCTACTAATTTTATCTTACGGTGGTCTACAGAATTTGTTTGAAGAGTGGGGACATAAGAGGACTGAAATGTACAACCCACTGCCATCCCAACGCTCTACTGAATATAACTCGTGTGCACGGCTGTCACGTTCCGTGTTCGTATTTCATTGCTGTTTTTATAGAAAGATAGAAGCAAAAGGCGAGGCATGTTGCAGTTTAGCCAGCAGAGGGCGCTCAAGTTTGATGCTTATTTTTTTCTGAATCCTGAAAGCCTTTTTTTAATGCAGAACCTCAATCTCTAATTCAACCAATTCAGTATATTTAATACATGTTGTTGTTGTTTTACAGAAAGAGTTACTTTAAATATCTATTTTTGTCATGCAGAATTCAAGACAGAATTTACAGACTTCAACATGCTGGACTGCAGGGGAATTTCCCAAATAAAAACATACTGTCATAAAAGGAATCAGTTTTAAAGCTCCGGCATCCAGAACACTGCAGTGACGGATGCAGTGCCAGAGTGCTGAGGCTTCTACAGATCCGGAGCTGTGAGTGAAATCGAACTCTACCAACAGCCCATGTTCATGGCCTCAAGATGCGACATCCTCATTTTTGTCTTAACAATGTAGGAGCTGCCAATTTTACACGGCTTTGCCAAGACCGCACACCAATTTAAAATAATTACTTCAATAACCTACGTTATCCGCTGACACCAGAAGCCTTAACATCCAACATCATTCATATAAGTAAAATTTGAGGTCAGGCTTTTGGATTTCAATGTAATTAAAGAAGCAGTTGATTTTGATAATTTTATATTTAACGGATATTTTACAAATAGCATTAACCTACTCTCAGGTCCTTACTGTCTAAAAACACAATACCCATGAGTTTAGGGCCCACCAATGCTCTTGCCGTGTTTAAACAAGGAAGCCAGGAGGGCCACGGTCGGAGCAGTTCAGGCCCGCGGTCACCTACACAAGGGCCGCCCGGAGTGCCCAGGGACCCAGGTATTGCCGCGCGTCTTCCGACACTTTAAAGACCTGACGCTCTTGGGAGTTCTTTGTTCCCTAGCAACATGAGAACCAGATTTTTCTAATAATAACTCTAGATGGTACTTAAGTTTTTAAAGAAAGGCTTTTATCAGGAGTCTCGAGAGTTGAACGGACACGGTAGGACACTGATTCCAGAAAACCACCGACAGGGAGGTGGCCCCAGCCTCAGGCTCAGCCTGGCCTCCAGCGGGCAGGGGGGAGACCGCAGCCTGCGGCCCCGTCGGCTTACCGGAGCGCATGCATGTGCGTGTCCCCCCTTCTCCTGAGTGTGCCAAGTCTTTATTTTAAATACCGTGTCTGTGGGTTTCAGAAACGCCCTTGAAATACTCTTAAAATATTCACTTAGGTATCAGTTATAAAATATTATTGGCTGGAAAATACTGTACAACTGAGTACAGTACTAACACTCTGCTGGAATTTGGGCCCCACTTACTACTTGTTAAGGGAATTATCAAACACACAGCCAGGGCTTCTAACGCTACTGCACCCTGAAATCCCCGAGCACGAGGACGGCTTCCCCTCAGGGAAGCCCCCGAACTCTTCCAGGAGCTGAAAGAAATCCTATGTAATACCTTTCTGATATCCAGAAAATGAGGTGTTGGAGGAATTGCTGCTGCGAGTGGCTTGGAAGTGCTGGCCCACAGGTGACAAGGCAAGGCTGGATCTGGAGGAGGGCACAGGTCAGATCGCCCCTTCCCCGGCGACGCGGAAGGGCGGAAGGCGGGCGGGGGGACAGTGCCAGCTGGGGCTTCACCCTGGGACTTGTTGGTCCTTCCCTTCCTTTCCCTTTTCCTCTTTTGTTTAAAACACTGCATGGAGTGGGGACTGGGGGCACCACCTTTCCACCTGCTTGTTTTCCTTGTACAATTGGGGGTAAAGAAACGGTCATATTTTTATTAGTAAATAAGGTCATTAATTTACGATGAAATCTTTATTTCCAACCCCAGGTCCTCCTTCGTAAGACGTCGTGATACAGAGGACTCCCCGTAATAAAGTCAGAACGCTGACCGGTGACTCACTTTAAACCGGTCCTTCTGCGCGCCGGCGAGCACGTGCGTCTGACGGTTCGTGCGAGGGGGCGCACTGGCCCCAGCTCGGTGTCCTCCAGAACAGAGACTCTGGGGGGGCCGGCTTCCATAGGGACTTCAGTCGAAGCTGCTAGTTCTAAGCAGCACGTCTTGGGGTGGGAGGGACAACAATTAGCAGGAAGCCCTAGTGGTAGAGCCCCGTTTAGCTCCCCCTCTGGCCCTCGGCACGCAGCCCCCGGGGCCTGCACTGCGCTGCCAGCCGCCAGGTCACAGGAAGGCTGCCACGGCGTCCGGTCCCACGCCACTGTCTAGGGCGACACTGTGTCTCTCGGTTTATTGTGTAAATATGGAGGGATTCATGGACCGTTTACGGGCTCTGCCCCAATCTCCAAATATCCAGCGCCTAGCATCGCATAAACCACTCAACAGTGCTTTTAAATCAAGAGTCATTAGCTGACTTGACAAGATCTAGGGCTGAGGTACTCACTGGAATCAAAGAGGACCACTGTTTCACTGAACTCACCACGCCCCCGGCGGTGAGAGGCCAGCCCCGCTCGGCAGCCTCGGTCAGCACGCGAGACACACCTCACACCCGGGGGCCGGTGCTCGAAACATCCCGGAACGACACGGCCCTGCACGTGGGGCCCAGTTCTGTCCACGTTCTGCGACACCCCCCCACCCCCAACAGTGTCAGCTGCCACTGACCCACAGTGAGTCACAGGTGACTATGCTCACTAGTACGGCAGACGCAGAATGGCAGAGACACCCAGGTGGAGGGTGGCCACTCGGCCTAGCTTTGACGTACGTGGTTCTCACGACTTACGCTCTGGATTTTTAAGAAAAATGAAATTTAGCGGATTTGCTGAAATTGTAAATGACACACGTGAAGCAGTTAAAGAAACTTTCCATCTTGCTCTACCTCTTTTATTATGCACAGTGTCCATGTAAGAGGGTTATTAGTGGTATCTTGGCAAGATGCAGCACTATTTTAAACATCAAAAATTTTTGTGTTACTTTATGTCTTCAAAGACATTTTATGAACCATTTCATACTTAATGGCTTGTAAGCAATCCCAGGAGTTAGGAATTGTGTGAAAAGTTGCCCAGATTGACAGATAAAGTGAAAAGGTCTGTATTAATTTCCAAATAAAGAAATGCATGGCGTGGTATCTCACGATGATTACACTCTAAAGTACCAATTAGAACGCATCAGAAACTAGAGCAAGTTGACACTCTACAATAAAGCAAATAATTTCCAGTTGGAGGGGCAGAAAATGTTAATATGCAATGTTCAAGCCTACAAGAATCTTTGTAAAAGGAAGTAGCTAATAAGGTTTAATGATGCATGTCAGGAAGCCACAGTATGTAGGGAAACACAGCTGGCTTCATTTTGTAAACTATTTGATATACACATCTTTCTGGCTCCCGACGATCAGCTGTGCCGGGGCCGCAGGGGACAGTTGAGCCTTCGAGTCAGGGTCCTCTTCTTCTTCTCTGAATTACAAGTAAAATACATTAATAGAATATGCTGCGACAGGCTAGTGCCCGGACGGAAGTTCTTCCGCTCGCAAGAGGGGACTAAAGGAGTCGCCTGTAAAACGCCGTGGAAACGGCCTCGCCAGCCTGACAGGCTGCTAAGCGCTGGAACCATTAGAACAAACCATAACACAGACAAAACACTTGGACTTGGTGAATTAATCACCTTCCCAAGACGGACGCCATCATTCATACCTTGTGTACTGAAATACAAACGATCTTAAAACCGGTTCCCCGGGGAAGCCCCCCGGCACAGTACCAGGCCGCCCTCCCAGGGGTGCACGGGTGTTCGCGGGGGTGGGGGGGGGCCCACTCCTGAAGGCAGTACGCGTCCTGCTCACACGCACTCGGCTCTGGGGCACCGCCACGTGCAGGTGACAGCAATTAGTGGCAGATGACAGAAGCACTCTGCATTTGTACCAGATGGCAGCTAAGGGTCACTGGAAGCCAGCAAACCTTCCGCAGGAACCCCTGTGTTAGGCAACTATCAAACGTACAAGCTCTTAGACACAAATTAATTATTCAGCCACCAGAAGACAACTCCTAGGTCACAACACTAATATCAAAATGCTGTTGAAGCACTCGGAGCTGCTTATTTTAAACGTAATTACACATATTAGCTGCTAAAAACAAGCATGCCACGTAACAACCTAAAGGTTGCCCTAAACTCAAGAGCTGAAATTCTAGTAATTAGGGAACGGTCTCACGGAACGCGCTCAACAGGTGCCGGCTCCGAGTGAGGGCGGGGCACAGCCGCTGTGCCCCAAGTCTGCGTCCAAGTTTCCCCGCAACGAGGCAGGTCACGGAGGAGGCTGTGGGGGGTCACCGCCCCCCGGTGACCTGAGGAGAGTCTCAGAATCTCGGAGACGGCCGGTCAAGCCTGTGTGCTCAAAACTAAGATCCGACGACAGCGCGGCCAGGCCAGAAGCGAGGAGACGAGAGAGGCCGTGTCCCCCAACCGGGCCGTCCCCGCCAGAAGCTGGCTCGGCGCTGGAGCCGCGCTCTCTCTGGAAGACGACGCGGGCAGAAATGCTCCACGCGGACAAAAACCGAACGCACACGTAACCGATTTACTTCAACAAGACCGACCACACTGAGAACGAAAGTGGTTTCAGTTTGGGTTTAAATCGTTTACCTAATCTCTGACCGCTCACGACCTGAGCCATTTCCAGGCCAACGGTCTTCGCAAAGCGCTTCGGCAGGACTCCCATCTGCCGCCCTCGTGACCCCATCCCGGGCCGGCGCGCCTGCGTGACGTCCCAGGAGCTGCGGCCGGGCCCGGCGGCACCAGGTGGGACCCGGCCCGGCGGCCAAGGCCGGCTGCACTTCCCATTAACGACACACTCTTCCGTTAGGTTCACGAAATAAAGACTGGTCAAACCGTGCTTATGTCTTCTTCACTATTTCTTACTTAAATGTGGTAAAACTTGCTTACCTGGCATCAAGTACTTAGGGAAAAGAACAGACTAAATAAAATGAATGTTGCAACCAAAACGACTACAGAACAGTCATCAAAGGCAGGTCTTTGGTCCAGCAAAGTACTTAGAGGACAAATAATCACAGCTTCTCCGCCTATTCACGCCTTCCGACCGG
Organism: Paradoxurus hermaphroditus; assembly: GCA_004024585.1. Lineage (NCBI taxonomy): Eukaryota > Metazoa > Chordata > Mammalia > Carnivora > Viverridae > Paradoxurus > Paradoxurus hermaphroditus. The sequence goes on along the minus strand of PITB01021104.1, from coordinate 16,964 downwards.
AGGGGCCGCCCGCCTACGCTCTAAGTGCGCTCGGCTGGCAACATCTCGTCCTCGGCAAGGCTGGGGGGGTGCCGCAAGCAGGGACGGTGCGTGTGGAACCCTGCGGCTCCGGGTTGGGCAGGAGGGCGTCCTGGGAGATCCAGGGGCGGGGGGACACGGCACGCACCAGTGCCCTCGCTCACCTGTGCAGCAACGCGGGCCTGATGGACTCTCTCCGGGGCCAGACGCTCAGAGATGCAACGTACATTCCCGTGTCTTTCCGTATCTCTCCGAGCTTTAGTTGGTGATTAACTGCCCTTACGGAACAATGCTCTCGAGAAAACGGCAGGGTTGGAAACGCATCCTTCTAGAGGACAATCCTATAACTTACATGAAGGCATCGCAAGCGACAGAAGCAGCGGCAGCGAACTGCCTGAAGCACGCTCTGGCCGTCAGATTTCCCGTAAACAATGATACACTGCAGGTAAGCTCATTTTTCTTCCATTTCCTTTCAAAGTAAGCAGGACATGATGGTAGGAGATGGCACCGTAATGACTAGAATTTAAATGAATTAATTCTCACCCGACTATTTTCAGCACCTATAATACACGGACGCACACCCCGTCTTCCCATCTGCCTGTCACTGCGACAATAGACCTCAAGCGAGCTTCAGCTGCGTGTCCTCCCAGAGCTCAGGGCCCGGGCTCCAGCCTGGGGCTCGGCTCCAGAACGGCCCGTGTGCACGTGTGGGGGCACGCACAAGGTCTGCGGAAAGGGCAGCGATCCAGTCTGGCCTGTCTGGAAATTCCCCATCTGATTTTCGCCTCGAGATGCAGAACTAGGAACTGACCGTGGGCGGTGGGCACACGGGCGGAGCCGGGGCCTCCCTGGGAGGCTGTCCGTCAGCCAGTCTGGCTCCATGCGACCACGTAGCCTTGAACCTTCCTGCGTGGCTTTCTGAAGCGCCTACAGACGAAACATACGTGGGCCCCTGGCATCTCTGCCCGGAAGGCCGGCTTCACTCGGGGCAGGCTCAGCAAGCCGCCTGCTGCGACGCCCTCCCTGGACCTTCAGGGCCCAGGCCGCGGCAGGCGCACGGGAGCGGCTCTCATTCTTGTTCTTCCTAAGGTGATGAAGATGCACGTACTTATCCCTCTGCTCGGATTTTTACCCTTACTTTTTATTCCCCCACTTACCTCCAAATCCAAGCCACGATGAGGCTGTGGGACAGCTGACATCGCTGCCGGTCTGTCCCCACTTGACATCCGATCCTACGGAGGGCATGGGAGCTCCTGGCCCCTTAGCCACCCGCCACACACGTCGCCATCTCGACACAGGAGGGAGGAAGCCGAATTTCCAGTAAATCTAACCTGCTGCCCGTCCAAGTCCACGTCCACGGCTCGTGGGGGCAGAAGGGTGAATCAGGGCTGGCCGGGACGGTCGGGGCGGGCCCCGGCCCCACCAACTCCATGAGTAAACAGGGCTGGAGAAAGATCTGGAGTGGCCGAGCGCCTCCAAATTACCCCGCCCTCACTCCCACGGCTGAACCGGTATGGAGCCCGAACAACACAGGCGAGACCACCCCGGTCAGGGGCACGCTGCACTGTGGTCCCAGCACAGCAGCCCGCACCGCTGCCACGGCGTCTCGGCACCTACACACTGGCGCCCACGGTCGGCCTCCCTCACACGTGCCATGGCTTCCCTGAGCGGCACCAGTAGAGAGGGCCTACCATCAGCTAGACAGGGTAATTCCTATTTTTTTAAATTTATTTATTTTGAGAACGAGTGAGCGAGCGAGTGGGGTAGGGGCAGAGAGAAAGGGGCACAGAGGATCTGAGGCAGGCTCTGTGCTGACAGGAGAACCTGCCTCGGGCTCGAGCTCCTGAACCGTGAGATCATGACCTGAGCCGAAGTCGGGGACTCGACCGACTGAGCCGCCCAGGCGCCCCTAGACAGGGTAACTATTGACATGACAGTGCTCAACATCTGATTGGGATGTATCATTAAAATGCAAAGTATGCATTTAATATTTTTGATGGGAAGCCAATTTGGGAATAAAAAGTCTATTTATGTAGCAGTAAATAGAAAATGAAATTTTAAGAAGGTAACAACTGAGACAGCATTGACGAAATCTACATAAGTAGAAATAAATCGAACAAAAGGTGTATGAAACTCTACAAAGAAAAATCCTAAGACATTATCGAGGAAATTACAGAATACCTGAATGATACACAGCGTGCATCAAAGTTCTGCCCGGACTGAAAGCAATCCCAACGAACCCCCTGCAGTAACTGAGGACCGTCAGCACGGAAGCTGACGAACAGGGCCATCAGAGGAGAGGGTCCAGGCCCACTCCCACTGCACGAGGACATGTGCCCGCACCTGCAGCACCAGGGAGAAAGGACGGACCTTCGAGATGGTTACAGGTCTACTTCCTCACACCAGACACAAGAACGAACTCAAAATGGATGAAGGACTTAATGTGAGACAGGAGGCCATCAAAACCCTCGAGGAGAAAGCAGGCAACAACCTCTCTGACCTCGGCCGCAGCGACTTCTTACTCGACACGTCTCCCAAGGCGAGGGGAACAAAAGCAAAAATGAACTACTGGGACCTCATCAAGGTAAAAATCTTCTGCACAGCAAAGGAAACAATCAGCAAAACTAAAAGGCAAGCGAAGGAATGGGAGATGATATTTGCAAATGATACACTGACTAAAGGGTTCATATCCAACATCTATAAAGAACTTACCACACACAACACCCCAAAATACAAATAATGCAGTGAAGAAATGGGCAGAAGACATGAATAGACACTTTTCCAAAGAAGACATCCTGATGGCCGACAGACCCATGACAAGATGCTCAACGTCACTCATCATCAGGGAGATACAAATCAAAACACGATGAGACACCACCTCACACCTGTCAGAATGGCTAACATAAACAACACAAGGAAAAACAGATGTTGGTGGGATGCAGAGAAAGGGGAACCCTCTTGCACTGCTGGGGGGAATGCAGACTGGTGCAGCCGCTCTGGAGAACAGCAAGCAGGGTCCTCGAAACATTAAAAATAGAACTACCCTAGGGGCGCCTGGGTGGCTCAGTCGGTTAAGAGTCTGACTTCGGCTCAGGTCATGATCTCGCAGTTCATGAGTTCGAGCCCCATGTCGGGCTCTGTGCTGACAGCTCAGAGCCTGGAGCCTGCTTCGAATTCTGTGTCTCTCTCTCTCTCTGCCCCTCCCCTGCTTATGCTCTCTCATCTCTCAAAAATAAATAAACGTAAAAAAAAAAAATTTAAAAACAGAACTACCCTAGACCCAGCCACAGCACTATTAGGTATTTATCCAAAGCACACAGGAGGTGCTGATTCATAGGGGCACACGCACCCCAATGTTTATAGCAGTGCTATCAACAATATCCAAAGTATGGAAAGAGCCCGAATGTCCATCAACTGATGAAGGGATAGAGAAGATGCAGTAAATACATACACAATGGAGTGCTACTCGGTGATCGAAAAGAATGACATCTTGCCATCTGCAATGACGTGGGTGGAACCAGAGTGCATTATGCGAAGCAAAGTCAGTCAGAGAATGACACATATCACATGATTTCACTCATATGTGGATTTTAAGAGACATAATAGATGAACATAGAGGAAGGGAAGAAAAAATAAGATAAAAACAGACAGGGAGGGAGGCAAACCATAAAAGACTCTTAAATACAGAGAACAAACTGAGGGATGATGGAGGGGATGTTGGCGGGGGATGGGCTAGATGAGGATGACATTAAGGAGGACACTTGTCGGGACGAGCACTGGGTGTCGTATGTAAATGAAGAATCACTAGATTCTATTCCTGAAATCATTATTACACTATATGTTAACTAACCTGATTTAAATTTTTTTAAAAAGTAAAAATAATAAATAAACTTGACATCTAAGTGAAACAAAAAAGAAAAAAGAAGACGGTCGTGGGTCCACTGGATGTCCACATGGGGAAAATGCACACTGTCCCGTCCCCACATCAAACAGAAAACCCACTTTCGCAGGTGAAGAGGTGTGAGAAAGTTAAGAAGGTAAGGGAGTATTTTCAGGACCTGGGCGGAGAGAGTCCTGAAACCATAAAAAGAAAACACTGATTGGATTGCGTTAAAGAACTGCCATTCTTCAAGCCACCAGGACGAGAGTGGGAGGAAGTCACACAACCGAACGGCCACATGCTCCCAGCAGGAGACGGGAAGACTAACAGCCCAGTGGACAAACAGCAGCCAGAAGACACACCCCGGTGATTCTTGAACCAACAAGGCTGGGTCGCCAGGAAACACGGGAAGGGAGCTCAACCCCATCAGTCTTCAGAACACAAGGGGTCCTCGGAACGCTCACGGAGGAAAGAACGGGCAACACAAGTAGACACGAGGTCACCGTGGAAACGGGGCTCCCGGCACCGGGGGAACGAACAGCGTGTCTGGTCCTGGAGACTGAAATTATGCAAAGTGACCGTAAACACACGGTGTGGCCAGGCCCCCACCGGAGAAAAAGCACGCCTGTGTGCACGCAGACACACACGCCCCCCGCAGCCGGCCAGGGCGGCACAGCCGCGCTCACACACGCCCCTGTCCCCCATGCTGTGCTGCCCTAGCCAGGCCCTTACTACTTCGTCCCCCTGTTCTCCTGTCATTCTTCTCTGGCCGGTGTCCCCGCTATAGGTGTGCGACATCGCTGAGAGTGTCCTCACTCCTCAGAGGCTCTGCTCCAGGCTTCTGTGTCCCCCTTTTCACTGTTTTCTTTCTGATTCTCATCTGGGAGGTTTCTTTGTGTGTGTCTTCAAGCGGATTCTCCCCTGGGCCGTGTCCCGCCTACTGACAAGCTCACTGCCAGCAATTTCTGTTACAGGGATTTTGATTTCCACCACTTCCTCTGGATCCCAGGAGCGTCCACCGCCCTGAAGTCAGCATCCACACCTGCTCTCGCTCAACGTCTACTCCTGTCAGAGCCCTTAGCATTCTGATCGTGGTTCCTTCACGTTCCCGGCCTAACTCCAGCGTTCCCTAGGTCACACAGGGGTCTGGCTCTGGGCCTTGCTTTGTTTTTCCTACCTGTCGGCGAGTCTCAGGAGGTTGGTTTAAAGCTGGACACAATGCGCCAGGTAATAGGAAGTGATGTAAAAAGCTTTTAGTGTGAGGTTTTCTTGAATTGGGGCAGGACCTCTGGTGTCCATGTCTCCGTCTCCTGCTGGCCTGGGCCTCCTGAGGGCGGCTGCCTCGTCTACTACTACTGCGCTGGACACCCGCTGGTGTGCGCATTACGTGTGGGACGGGAGGAGTGTTCTAGAATTTCCTAACTACCTCTCAGGCTTTTGATGGACCTGTCACCTTCACAAAGGGGGCAGCTGAGTGAGAGAGATGCCCTCCCCAGGTGGGACACGCCAAGACAGGCTTTTCAAGGTCTACGAATAGGACGCTTGTCATTGTCCCCTCCCTGCCTCGCAGAGCGGGCGGAGGTCTGCAGGTAAAAGCCCATGAAAGTGCCCCCCAGGACGGCAGCGCCCAGGCCCTGGCCTCACACGGCGCACACCCACCCTCAGGAATCTGTCAACACGACCACCCAATTGCTCCTTCCGGTTTCCAGCTCCAGCCCCGCGCATCTCAGCCCGTGTCTCAGGTTTCGGGTGACAGTCACTGGTTTTGTGGGCTCTGCTCCTTTCCGCTCGGGGGCCAGGAGTGCGGACTTCCAAGGCTGATGTGGGAGGGTGCAGTGTGCTCCCCCTTCCGGCAGGATGTGGGGGGGTGACGAGTCCCTAGGGGTGCTGGAAACACAAGCTGGGAGAAACCCACGTTTCCGGCCACCCCAAGAATAGTCTGTAGGCAGGAACACGTGTTGTTTCCGAGCCCCTGGACACGTTGGGGACCGTGGGCTCCTACACATTAGCTCACTGATTCACCTCCCGTAACACCCTGTCAGCAAAACCCAACATCCGAATCTTTGCTTCTGGGGACCCTTTGCTGGAGAAAGTCACACAGCAATTTGAGACAATCCTTCTAGAAACGGAGTCTCCAGACTCGGCAACATGGGTCCGTCTCTCTAATGACTCGTACTGGCTTCCCCTCTAGCCTTCTCCACTCCAAATCTCCATGGTTTTTCTCAAGGTTAGAGGTCTGTCCTGACTTTACTTTTTTTTTTCTTTTTTAAAGTTTATTTATTTGAGAGAGAGAGTGTGTGTGCATCAGCGCAGAGACTGACGTGGGGCTCGATCCCATGAACCATGCAAGATCATGACCTGAGCCGAAATCAAGAGTCCGACACTCAACCGACTGAGCCCCCCCAGGAGCCCCTCCCCTGACCTTACTCTTGACAGCAAAGCACATCTCCTATGTCATCCATGACATGGAGCCGAGTGGTGCTTCGTGACCGCCCACCTCTGGACGAACCCGTACCCACCACACCTCCTCCTGTTCTCTCTCCTGTCTCATGAAATGGGATGCCCCGCCATCCAGTTCAAGCCCACCCACCTCTTTGCTGACGACCTTTCTGCTTCCTTTGGGATTTGATTCAACCGACCTAGTCTCTCTGGAATCTTCTACGTCTTCCTTGCTACTAGCATGGCATGGAAACATAGCCATGTTTTTTCTGCCCGATAAACACCCCCAGCTTCGGGAAACTAATCAGCTCATCCACCACCCCCCCATCTCCCTACATCTGACTTCCACCTTTACCTTCTAGAGGTCCCCTAAGTCCTCCAAACAGTCAGATCCATGTATATATTCTAGTCTGCTACATTTGATACTGGTGATCATCCATCTGGCTTGAAACTCTTCGGTGATTCAACTCATACCTCTGCCCTTTTTTTGTGGGTTCTATTCCTCTGACCTGTAGCCTAAATATTGGAGGAGCACAGATCACACTTGGCCCAAGCCTATCAGTTTCCATGAATACAGCATCTGTCCTCATGATATCTCCACCCTGACCAGGAGATACAGGACCAGATCTAGTTGCTCCTAGAATTCTCGCCTCTGAGTACTACCAAAGCTCGAGTTGCCAACATTTGGGAAGTTTAGAGGAGTAGGTACCACTTGTACAAGACGTAGGCTGAGATGTGCAAAGCACACCTTTATTAACCAGGAGTAAGTTCTTAAATGTTCAGTCTAATGGAATATAATCTGGTCACATCCGACAATTAGCAATTAGTATTTCAGATTTAAATTAAATTTCATTCTGGTCTTGGACACTCTGTCTCCCCACCCTTACCTCTAAGTTCCAGGATGGGCTGAAAGGGACTCGGTGGCATCTGAGGACGGGGAGGTCACCTCCCTTGCCCACTATCCACATGGTATTAGCTCTGGGTGCCGAAGTCCCGGGGTTGGTGGTCAGCACCATACAAGTCATTCTCCTGGTCTTCTCCCCAGTCTGCACCCTCCTGGGGCATGGAAACTTCTCACACTGTCCTGTGTGACTCCCCTGTGGGAGGGGCTCACCTGAGGAGGACTGAGGACTATGCTGTCTCTCGATCCCACAGCTTGGGGTCGGCTCCAGGAGGGAACGACGCCACACCCACGCGTGTCTCTCTTGCTGCTCCCCCGTCACCTCCGTTCCTGTCCAGAGCAGACATCGCAGGGACGTCCCTGGGACAGCTCGCTTGTGTCATCTCTCTTTTCTACCGCTCACATATAACTCTTCCTTGGTTCCTTGAAGACTTGGCTGCTTGAATCTCAAAAGCACACAGTTCTTTCAAATCAAAGTCTCGGTTTTCAAACCACTAAATTTGTTCTTTTTAATCTGTTTAGAAACTCAAAAGCTGAGCACTCGGCTTTGTATTATTTGCTTCACATTAACAGTCTAATATTTCTAGTCCTCTCGTGCATGGTGTCAGAAAGTGGTCCAGGTCCATCCTTCTGCATGCTGCTGTCCGTTTTTCTCGGCACCACTTGCTGAAGCGACTGTCTTCTTTCCTGCTCTGTTGACGATGAGGTGGCCACACGTTTGCGGGTCCATTTCTGGGTTCTCTGTTCTGTTCGCGGATCTGTTTCTGAGCCGTTGTGAAGTGTTGGACGATGCGCCGTACGTAAAGCGTACACCACCATCTCCTCGCTCTCGTGCTCTGGAGACCGCTGTGTCCAACTGTCTAACATGCATCTCATCTCACTTTTGAACAGCCTTCCACACAGCTGCTGGAACAATCCACCATACACGTCTCCGCCCCTCAGCCAGTTCCACCCCGGATCTGGGGTGTGGGTCAAGCCCCCCACGGCGGAACGGAAGTGTGTGACCACATCTCCCCCCGCCCAGCTCATTCCACTGCAGATCTCGGTCAAGCCCTCCACGGTGGCACCAAAGGCCCTGCGTGACCCAGCCCTTGACCGTGTCTCCGAGGACAACCCTTGCCTCCCCTTCCTTATACACACACCGACGGCGCCCAATCGCTCCTGGTGCAGGACCGCTGCACGTCCCCAACCTTGTAGCCCCCGCCTGGGTCTGACCCCTCGGGTCCCACCCACCTCACAACCCCAGGTTGGTTAGGGTTTGTCCTTGGTGCTCCCCACACACCCAATGACGGGTAAGACTGTAAGGGCCAAGTGTGTCCTGCTGGGCAGGCGATGAGCAACTTAGGGGAAGGGTGTTTATGTCCCCATGTAGTTCCTGTGCCTCCAAAGGCACCTGCTATACAAAACCAGTGTTCCCGAAAGACAAGGGAGCAAGTTACCAGCATTCCAGGCAGTTCTCAGCAGAGCAGGGAGGCACTAAACTCAAACTGAGAAGTTATGCTCACTTGCTTAGTGTGAATTGATAGCAAACAATTATAAACCGAAGCAACTTCATACTAACTAACAACAGCAGCAAACAGCTGGACCTGCAATCCAATGACCAAACTAACTGAGATTCCAACCCGACAGTAAACAGCTGGGCCGGACCAGCGAGCACAGTCCCCACCAGCCCAGGGTGACAGAAGCTGAAACACCCCCTGCCCCCCCGTTTTACTTCAAAAGCCAGTACTGCAGCACGGACAAAATAACACACCTAACACTTCCATACTTTTGAACGACGTAGGTTCATTTTAAGGGGAAACATGATTAAGTGACTCTTCTTCATTCACTCTTAGAACTCACGCACGGACTCCGTCCTGAGCAGTGTGAGTCCTACCGGGGCCCGCACACCCTTTGGTTCCCAACGGCGTGCCGAGTCAGCCTCGAGACAGAGACAGGACGGTTACCACCGGCATGCGACACATCCTTAAGATGGTTTAAAATGTGTATTAAATGAAACTGTGCGATGACACAGACACTGTAAGATATCCAAGAACCCATTTATTTATTTACTGGTGTTCGTTAATTAGCAGCCCTAAATATCGTTAGAATCGTTAGGGCTCCTCATGCAGAAAGCCAAGGTTTAAGGATAAGAAATCGTGACTAATTAAGGGTGTGAGGAAACTTTCCAATCTGATTTTCTTCTGGAATCCAGAACACACCCTTCGCTAACCTGACCTGACTGCCAATGAGGCAGAGGGCGCGTGTTCTCCCCGAAATCAGGCTGCTGCAAGCCGGCTGCGTTTATCTGAAGGACGGGACAACTGCATCATCGCGGCCTGAAATTAAGACTTGCAAGTAGTCATTTTTCTTTCTATTGTTTGGAATTAAAAACATATTAAATTAGTCCATTATGAAAATTCTGTTTTCTATGTTGTGGGTTTCAGATCATGTCTGTGTCTTAAGGCTATGAATTGTAATAAAAACACAAATTATTGACTTTAACTTAGGAAAATTGTTGCTTGCATGACTAAATATCCAACCCAAACACAATAAATCCCTCTCTAAACTGTCATTCACTAGCCACTCGTCCCCACAGGTTAATGAACTTTACGGAGCGATGTTACATTTGTCTCTCTCTGCTTCTCGAGGGTGCATGTGTGTCTGTGCTGCGGCAGAGTCCCTGGGCTGTCCGCGGCCACACGGCTCTGCGGACCCGGGGCCTGCCGGCCGCGCTCCCGCGGGGAAGACAAGTCACTGGTGTGCAGTCAGCGTCCACACCAGCACTCAGTCAACAAGAATCCTCTCTGTGGCTGGAAGACCTAATTTGGAGTTCCAGGCCTAGTTTCCTGAATCTGTTCATTAACTTGGAGGTCGCTTAATTTGGAATATTACAAAAACAAACAAACACACACACACCATCCTTAATGTCAACACAGCAACTGATACCTCAAATAAGTCCTTACTTATCGATGGCTTACTGCTTGTAAAATGCAGCGGAAGAGAAGGAAACGCATCCGCGACGCAGTCCCTCTTTTGACTGCCGTCCCTCTCAGGACACTGACATCATTTCGAGTCCCAAGCAGTCACAGATGCAAAACGCAATTCGCGTTCAGTCAGGTTTACTGGTTTCTGGAGTGGCAGACGGAGAAAGGGGAGGACACGGTTTAGGCAGTGTCTCTGCCTGGGGTCCCGGGACCGCCATCTGGCAGGAGTGGGGGCTGGGGGCTGGCGTCTGCATGCAGATCAGGCCTCCGTGCCCGTACCTGCCCGGGGCTTTCCACGGAGAGGGCGAGGTCCTGCAGCAAGACCAGCTGTTGTGTGGGCACAGGGGACCGTGACCACGGAGATGCCAAAAACAAAACACACCGTGCGCCAGAGAAGTGTCACAGTCAACACTCGAAGACACCGCGAGCACCTTCCTCTCGCTTCCTCGTAAATCAATCACAGGCAAATGCCATTCTGCGCTCGGCCACAGGCTGTCCGGAAGACGCTGTGTTTACGAGGTCTCTCACTGGTTCTCTCGACAGCTGACTCACCTGCTTGTTCAACCACCAAGTATTAAACGTCTAATGTGTTCGTCTTAACACACTATAAGCTTTGGCTGAGGTCCCTAAAATGAAGAAACGCTGGTTTTAGCCCCCAAGAAACGAAACAAAAGTGAAAGAAACTGGAGAATCGTTACTTTAACGTGCCCTCGGCCTTTCTAAACACAACGCACATGTGTGTGCCCGAGCAGCGCGGTCCAGTCCCTCGCGAGGGCACAGGCCCGGGCGGGGGGCTGCGGCCGAGCCCACAGAAGGAGGATGCAGGCGAGGAGGGTCCGGCCGGGACGCGGGAGCTCGACAGGAGGAGAGAGGCACGGCTGGCACGCGCAGGCGCGGGTCCCGCAGGTAAACGGTGAGGTCGCCGCGAGCACCTCTCACTCTGGGGAAGGGCTCCGGCGCGTGTGGAGGAGACTAGAAGAAGCGCTCCGGACCCGAACTGGAGCGGGCAGAGTGTCTGGACTCAGAGTAATCGACACACACAAATAAAAACAGGCTCACTGACGTGCCGGTGCATGCGTCCGTCCATCCATCCAGCCATCCCCCCGTCTTCCTGTACACGCGTCCATCCATCCATCTCCTTACTCTGTCTGATGCCAGAGCCTGGGTACGGCACACGCCACGAGCCGCGAGCACGCCGGCTCCGGACCCTGGCTTCTGGCTCCCGCTCTGCCGGCTGACCCAGGGCGGGGCGGAGAAAGCACACGATGGCTCCGGAGCATCTTTCTGTGGCAGAAAACACAAACACTGCCTCTTCGGGGATGGCCTCACGATGACGGGGCACAGACTGGGCCACGGGTGCCCCGGCAGACGCACCCCTCCAGGACAGAACAGATAACGAGCCCGTGAACAGGCACAAGAGCACGAGTCACACGGAAGCCAAGTGCGGGGCCTGGCGCACAGTGGGCCATCAGGGGACGCGCGCTCAGCTGCGGCCACTCCCCGCCCGCAAACGGCCCCAGCGCGTCTGCTACCCAGCTGGGCACCCCCAAGTTCCACCCTCGCCCCCCACCCGCGACACTACAGAACTTTCAAGCGAGTCATCTCTACATGCTCTTTCCTTCTCCTAATGTAAACTGTGCAACGTCCAGTATGTCTGAAGAGCTTGGAGTGCAGGGAGATGCGCGACACGGCTCTGCCTCCCGGGATCTGAAACGTGCGGCAGAGGCAGGCAAGGATGTGGTTGTCCAGGTGACGCAGGTGCTCCCCCGGTTTGCTGAGTGCGAGCCCTGTGCAGGGGACACGCAGACACACAGACACGCTCGCTCCTTGTGGGGAGGAAGTCACACGCTAGAGGAACAGGCAGACACACAACTGGTCACGTCTGTCCGAAGGCTCAGGATTAGTGCTGGCAGCTCTGAGGCTGCACCGGGACCAGGCCCGCACGGTCACTCGGTCACTGACAACACGGAAGTGCCCGACAGGCTCTCCCAGGACGCCGTCAGACAGTACGTGTCTCAACTAACAAGCCCGACAGCCTCGCCCGGGAAGGCTCTGTGCACCGGGGGCAGGGGCGGACCGACCTCTAACTGCTCTGTTTTGGGCTCATTTGAAAGTTTTCTGTCACCTGCTGGAAGTACCACGAGGAACTACGCTGGCACACCAGTTCCGATTTACACTGAAGGTAAAAAAAAAAAGGGAATGTCTGGTGTGTAACTTATCCCACGCAAGTTTCTGTATCCGGTGTTCCAATGACAGGGTTCAAAATGCCATTCAGACTCAAGGCGTTCTCATTTCGATGTTCTTATGCAGTTTAAAAACAAGGCTTCCAGAGACGTCTGGTGTGGATGACCGCCCCTCAGAAAGAAATCCCAGGCACTCAGCAGTTCGTCACAGTGGGAAACTCGCACACTCACACACACACGATATATTTTAAAGTTTTACAGAAGGTAATTATTAGCTGACACTGCTAATTACATAGGAGAAAAGAAGCCATTTAATTTCATGTTAAATTTATCATACACATGTTTTAGTTAATGCAGTTTTAAAAAAAGAAACTTTGGTACAGTTGCTACTCTAACGTCAACAAGTCAAAATTTTAAAGAACAGTAGCTTCCAGAATATATTTTCAGATGTATGAAAAGAACAATTAAGTTGAAACCAGATGTTTTAAGATTTGCTTCTGAGGAGTATTTTTAAAAAAATTATCACTTAAAAAAAATTAACTGTGAAGAGGAAAGAAACGAACGGCTCCTTCAGAAAGCTGTGTACTCACTCAATACGTGTGGCAGGCGCTGTGCCAGAGGCTCGAAACCACAACGGTGGCCAGCACCCGATGGGGGTCCCTGCGTGGGGCCGGCACAGGACGGGGAAGGGGGTGTCCCCGCACAGGGCCAGCACGTGCACTGCAGATCTGCACCACCCAGACCCCCCCACAGCCCTCCTGGGAAGAACACCCCGACTTCTCGGAACAGGGACATCTCACTACCCCCCTCTCCTGTCTCCACCCACACCCCCCCTTCCTCGGGTTCTACGAGGACCTGCAGTCTCGGGCCTGCCCCTCACCGGCCCCAGATGGCTGCCTCAGAGAGGCCTGAGGATGGCCCAGTGGGGAGAAGGGCTCCATTTTGTGAGCTCACACAAAGTGAGGTGGAAACGGCATGTAAACAAGGCTCCACAAGTTCCAGAAACTTCTAACCGTTTTTATGGCCTTGGAACAAGGTTTCAAGGATTTGAGAAACAAAAACAGTTATGAAAATACCTACCTGCTTCTTGAGTAAATTTTTTTAAAAAATATTCATTTATTTTTCAGAGCGAGACAGAGCATGAGCAGGGGAGACGCAGAGAGAGGGAGACACAGAACCTGAAACAGGCTCCAGGCTCTGAGCTGTCAGCACAGAGCCCGATGCCGGGCTCAAACTCACGAACCGTGAAATCATGACCTGAACCGAAGTCAGATGCTTAACCGACTGAGCCCCTCAGGCGCCCCTTCTTGAGTGAACTCTACTTCTTTGCTAAGATTCTGATCATAAAGAATTTAACTATACCGCTTGGAAATGAGAAAATACACCCAAGTAGTTCTCACCGAATACACAACAGATGATGGTAAGCCCTCCGCATTCGGAACTTCAGGTAAAACTAACTCTCTTTAGTGATACCAAGTATTTACTTTATTTTAAATAATAAATAGGCTTCGGTTCCTATTCAGAACACCTGCTTTATAATCGGATTCACGTTTAAGAGGAACTCAGGGACTCCATCCGGGGTTTGGGTGTGGATGTTTGCGGGGCGCTCTGACGGAGCAGCGCCCCCAGATGTTACCATTAGGACCGCTTTCGAGGCACTTAGCATTTTGCCTCTTTATTGCTTTCCTGAAATTATAAGTTTATTTACATTCACACTGCTGATGAAGAAACACAACTTTTGATTGTGAGCAGCTGTAATACTAACATGTACAGGCACACGAGCGCGGCGAAGGCAGCAGCGTGCGCTGCCCGAACGCTGAGAGCCACCCCGGGTCCCTCCACACGCCCCCGAACCGCTCCACCGCAGGCTGGTTACTCCCGTCAGTCTCTTCCTGAGGACGCTTCCGAACGCCATGGCTCGCTCATGTTAGGAACAGCCATCCAGAAAAGCCTTCCCAAAGTCTCTTCGTCCACGGAGATGGTCCCTGATCTGTACTCTACACCGCACGGCTCTGCCGCGAGGCGGAGGTCGCGTTCTAAACACCTATTTAAATCCGCGGGCACTTTATTACTCAAGAGGGCAACTATTGAACAAACTGAGGGTGTGCTGACCGCACGCAGCCAGCGAAACGAGAAAAATAAGTTATTCTGCTGTAACAGCTTAGTGTAGGCCAAAGCAACTTTTAAAGTATTAATAAACTGTCCTTTTTAAAATAAGAAAACTATTCTCCAGAATAGCCTTGATACCTCGCCCTGCCAAGTGCAGCCTCGCTAACTGTTTTGTTCTGTTCCCTGCAGACACCCTGACAACAGTGCAGGGAAAAAGTGCCTCTAATTCACATAATGGCACAGATCACCTGTCTGTCTGTCAGTCAGTCAGACGTCTGAGAGCATCTTTTTATTAGAAACACAAATCAATATGCCCAAGGGACTACAATAACCACTGGAAGCAATCTGTATTTTTACCTCACCCTTGAAGTGTGTGCTTGGAGGAACTTATTATTATGAGTGGCATGAAAATGGCAACCTGTCACGACTGATTTTTCTTAACCTCCTGTAAGAATTTTTCCATCTTAAATGTAATCACGTATCATCAATAATATGTCTCAAGCTAGGTTTTATAAAACAGTCCATTACTCAAGTTGTACTCCTTCTAATTTAAACTTTCACCAAATATTATTAAAGTAACTACTTAGTAATCAAAACTTTTGATTTGTTGTAAGTTTTAAGATAAAAATTCAAACCGAGGTGCGCCTGGATGGCTCAGTCGGCTAAGGGTCCAACTTCAGCTCAGGTCATGATCTCACGGTTCGTGGGTTCGAGCCCCATGTCAGGCTCTGTGCTGACAGCTCGGAGGCTGGACCCTGCTTCTGATTCTGTGTCTCCCTCTCTCTGCCCCTCCCCTGCTCACGCTCAGTCTCTCTCTCTGTCTCTCTCAAAAATAAACATTAAAAAAAAAATTGTTCGAACTGATGCCACCTCCCCGCTGTGCACCTGTGTCAGGGAGAGCAGGAGAGGAGGTGTGTCGGCCCTGGAGAGGGGCCAGGAGCACGTCCCTCTGCCTCAGCCGCTTCCTCCATCTTGTAATCGGGTAGGACTTATTACCAGCCCCCACGTCTGGATAGAATGTGTTCCACTTTCTTAAAAAGTATTTGGGTAAACCTTCGTGATAATCATAAAGCTGTAGGTTCTGACTATATAAAATTATCAACTTAGATTTCAAGGGTCAGGGGGACATTTGTCAGTCAGCGGGTTTAGATGTAGCTCAGCTAGCCTGCCTCCGAGTTCTCTCTCCTGTCGTGGCCGCCGAGGAGGAGGTGGCTCTCTCACACCACGTGCCACAGCCCCCAGACGTGGCCGCACGCCCCGCTTCTGATGCAGGAGATCCAGGAGGTTCCCAGGGTGGCCTCGGTGCAGGCGGAGGTGGCGCCAAAGTCTCCAACCCAGCGCCGCTCAGCTGGGCCACGAAGGCTGTGTGGACGGAGAGGTGTCACAGAGTGAGACGGGTGGCTGAGAACCTAGCTAGAGAAGCTGCCTGAATTTGTTTCTCAAAACGCATCCTCGGACAGAGCGGTAGCGTCTGGGGCCACGGCAGAAGTGAAGCGAGGATCTCCTCACTTTTCTACTTGAGGTTTCCAGCACCGGTGACTCTGCCGTCACGAGCTGCCCGGCGGAATCCCACCCGGCACCGCCTGGGCCACGGGTCGGCGCCCCACAGGCTCTCCGGGCCCAGGGCGGCCGCGGGGCGGAGGGTCAGGCCCCGTGCGCTTCTCTACAGACGGGACCCAGGGGCATGGCCCGACTGCCCTTCTCGGGTCTCCCTGCCGCCTCCGGGAGCCTTCCTCGAGGTCCGGGAACACGGGGTGCTCTCCACACGATGCCTCAGAGCGAAAGCCACTTTCTGTCGCCCTTTCTCTCTTCAGGGACCTGGGTGTCACCGAGTCCTTTCATTCACGCGGGTCAGCGCCTCCCCCGGAGAAACCGCACCTGCTCCTTTTTGCCACTGCAGCAGCTTGGGACGTTTCCTCGATTTTTCTCTTATGAATCTGGCATTTAACATTTAGAAAGATTTAATAACATATGCAAATTGAGCGATTTTATTCTTCTCGTTTCTTGATTTACAGGAGTGTTTGCGTATCACACGGCTACTCAGTGGCCGTCAGCGCCCTCGCGGAGAAGCGAGCCCCGTGCTGACGAGCACGGCCTCTGCACGGCGATGTCCCTGCTCTAAAACCAGATGACACCGTTGCGCCTGAGAGCCGTGCACACTCACGGCGTCACGTACACAGCGCCCACCTGCCGCAAGTCAGTGCTCCGCCTCGGCCTTGGCTATTGCGGCTACGCTGATTTCCAGCTGACTGAGGGCTGACTAAGTGCCAGGAAGGTGCCAGCCAACGACAGAGCATGTTTGCTCCATACGTGGGGCTGGTAAGCGGCAGGGCGGGGTTTTGAGACCAATTCTGCAAAATGTCAAAGCTTTTATAGATACTTTGTTTTATAAATACGTTGTACTAACACCAAGGAAATTTAAAAGGCTCTTTTTTTAAAAAAGGAAAGAGAGAAGAGGAGGAGGAAGA
>PITB01021103.1:0-29399 GCA_004024585.1 Paradoxurus hermaphroditus | reverse complement strand
ACATTTTGCTGGGAAGACCTTGCTTGATCCTGGCACCACGGCAGGATAGGAAACAACAGGAACGGTCGCAGAGGATGCAGGGTGACATCTGTGGGGCACTCGAGTGCAGCTGCAATCAAGAGCGGAGGACCATAGCTATAGGCAATAGGCGTTCTTTCCCACTTCAGTCTCATGGGTTAATTGTTTAAAACCCATGGCAAAGAGGGCGCCTGGGTGGCTCAGTGGGTTAAGCATCTGACTGCAGCTCAGGTCACGATCTCACGGTTCATGAGTTCAAGTCTTACTTCAGGTGAGCTTGAGCCCCTCTTCGGATGAGCCCTGCATTTCTCTCTCTCTGTCTCCCTCTCCCTCTCTCTCTCTCTCTCTCTCTCTCTCTCTCTCTGCCCCTCGCTCACTTGAGCCGTCTCTCTCTGTCCCTCAAAAACAAACAAAAAACCCAGGGGTAGAGGTATAGTGAGGTTTCGTGAGGGTCGGGGTCACTTGAGACAAGGGAGGCACGGCAAATATAAAGAAAGCTGAGATGATAACCCAGAAGTTATGATTTACAAGCTCAGCGATCCCCCCCAACACTCTCACACACTCACACATTAATGGATAGTGGGTGGTGGCAGCCAGGTGGTGAGGGAAGTTACAGATAAGCAAGAAGGGTGGTTAATCCACGTGGTAATGGATTAGAGTTAGAGACAAGAGTGTAAACTCATGTTACCTTAATAGAGATATTGATAGTTACATCGAGAAATATTTATAGATATGTGGGTTAGTATACATACATATATTCCTTGCTCTATTAGCTGAGAGGACCTAGAAGCAATGACACCCCAATAGTAACCGAGTCCGTGGTTTCTAGTACCCGTTTTCCAATAAGAAGAACCAGGAACTAGGGCTGGGGCAAGGAATGTATGAGATAAGCTTGGAGCATCTTGCAGCGACAAAAGTAAAGTAGTGTTAAAAGAAAACAAAAAAACCCCACACAATTCTTATGTCCAGGGAACCCAAGTGCCAGCTAAAAGAGCTTCCAAAGGCCAAAGCTGGAACAGTCTGAGCAATTAAGTCATGCAGAAGTGAAAACTTTATTTAAAACGGTGAGTATTCGGGCTTCAACAAGACACTAGCCAACTGAATCCAACAATACATTAAAAAAATTATTCGCCACGACCAAGTGGGATTTATAGCTGGGATGCAGGACTGGTTCAATATCCGCAAAACAATTGGTGTAATACATCACATCGATGAAAGAAAGGACAAGAACCACATGATCCTCTCAACAGATGCAGAGAAAGAGTCTGACAAAATAGAGCATCCTTTCTTTTTTTTTTTAATGTTTATTTATTTTTGAGAGACATAGAGACAGAGTGTGAGTGGGGGAAGGGTGGAGAGAGAGGGAGGTACAGAATCCGAAGCAGGCTCCAGGCTCTGAGCTATCAGCACAGAGCCCGATGTGGGGCTCGAACTCACAGACCGTGAGATCATGACCTGAGCTGAAGTCGGACGCTTAACCCACTGAGCCACCCAGGCGCCCTAGAGCATCCTTTCTTGATTAAAAACCCTCAAAAAAGGAGGGATAGAAGGATCATACCTCAAGATCATAAAAGCCATATATGAAAACCCACTGCTAATATCATCTTAAACAGGGAAAACCTGAGAGCTTTCCCACTAAGGTCAGGAACAAGACAGGGACGTCCAGTCTCACTGCTGTTATTCAACACAGTGTTGGAAGTCTTACCTCCAGCAAGCAGACAACACAAAGAAATAAAAGGCATCCAAATCAGCCAGGAGGAGGTCAGACTTTCACTGTTCGCAGAGGACACGATACTCTATATGGAAAACCCAAAAGATTCCACCAAAAAACTGCTAGAACTGATCCATGAATTCAGCAAAGTCGCAGGATATAAAACCAATGCACAGTAGTCGGCTGCATTCCTATACACGAATAATGAAGGAACAGAAAGAGAAATCAAGGAACGGATCCCACTTACAATTCCACCAAAAACCATAAGATACTTAGGAATAAACCTAACCAAAGAGGTGAATGATCTATACACTGAAAACTATAGAAAGCTTATGAAAGAAATTGAAGAAGACACACAAAAAAATGGAAAAATATTCCAGGCTCCTGGATAGGAATAACAAATATTGTTAAAATGTCAATACTAACTAAAGCAATCTACATATTCAATGCAATCCCTATCAAAATAATACCAGTATTCTTCACAGAGCTAGAACAAACAGTCATAAAATCTGTATGGAACCAGAAAAGACCCCGAATACCCAAAGCAATCTTGAAAAAGAAAACCGAAGCTGGGGGCATCACAATCCCGGACTTCAAGACATATTACAAAGCTGTCATCATCAAGACGGTATGGTACTGGCACAAAAACATTCAGAACAACAGAACAGAATAGAGAACCCAGAAACGCACCCACAAACAGATGGCCAACTCATCTTTGACAACGCAGGGAAGGATATCCAATGGAATAAAGACAGTCTCTTCAGCAAGTGGTGCTGGGAAAACTGGACAGCGACATGCAGGAAAATGAACCTGGACCACTTTCTTACACCAGACACAAAAATAAACTCAAAATGGATGTGAGACAGGAAGCCATCAAAATTCCCGAGGAGAAGCAGGCAAAAACTTCTTTGACCTCGGCCACAGCAACTTCTTACTCAACACATCTCCAGAGGGAAGGGATACAAAAGCAAAAATGAACTATTGGGACCTCATTAAAATAAAAACCTTCTGCACGGCGAAGGAAACAATCAGCAAAACTAAAAGGCACCGACAGAACGGGAGAAGATATTTGCAAACGACATATCACATAAAGGGTTACTAGCCAAAATGTATAGAGAACTTCTCAAACTCAATATCCAAGAACCAAATAATCCAGTAAAGAAATGGGCAAAAGCGATGAATAGACGCTTCTCCAAAGAAGACATCCAGATGGCCGACCAACATGTGAAAAAATGCTCGACATCAGGGAAATACAAATCAAAACCACGTTGGGATACCACCTCATGCCTGTCAGAATGGCTAACATCAACAACTCAGGCAACAACAGATGTTGGCAAAGATGCAGAGAAAAGAGGAACACTTTGGCACTGCTGGTGGGAATGCAAACTGGTGCAGCCACTCTGGTAAACAGTATGGGGCTTTCTCAAAAAATTAAAAATAGAGCTATCCTATGACCCAGCAGTTGCACTACTAGGTATTTATCCAAGGGATACTGGTATGATGTTTTGAAGGGACACATGCACCCCGATGTTTATAGCAGCGCTATCGACAATAGCCAAAGTATGGAAAGGGCCCAAATGTCCATCGAAAGATGAATGGATAAAGAAGGTGTGGTATATATATACACAATGGAGTAGTGCTCAGCAATCAAAAGGAATGAAATCTTGCCATTTGCAACTACATGGATAGAACTAGAGGGTATTATGCTAAGCGAAAGTAGTCAGAGAAAGACAAATATCATCTGACTTCACTCATAAGAGGACGTTAAGACAAAAAACAGATGAACATAAGGGAAGGGAAGCAAAAATAATTATAAAAACAGGGAGGGAGACAAAACATAAGAGACTCTTAAATATGGAGAACAAACAGAGGGTCGCTGGAGGGGCTGTGAGAGGGGGGATGGGCTAAATGGGTGAGGGGTTTAAGGATCTTGTCTTGAAATCATTGTTGCACCATGTGCTAACTTGGATGTAAATTGTAAAAATAAATAAATTATAGGAAAAAATGCTAGCAGTCAACGGCAACACAGTATCATTTTCTTCAGAGATTAAAACAAACATTATAAATAAAATTCTTAAACAATGAATAAAAATGGTGAGTATTTGTGGTGCCTGGGGGGCTCAGTCAGTTACGCCTCTGACTTTTGATCTCGGCTCAGGTCAGGATCTCAGAGCTTGTGAGACTGAGCCCGACATGGGGCTCTGTGCTGACAGCTCAGAGCCTGCTCGGGAATTCTCTCTCTCTCCCTCTCTCTCTACCCCTCCGCCACCTGTGCCCACATGCAGCGCTCGCACTCCCTCGCTCTCAGAATAAACAAATAAATACTAAAAAGCGATTCATTTTTTAAAACAATGTTACAAGGGGTTTTAATGTAACAGACACGTAAATTTCATTGATACTGAGTTCGGATTCCACATTACAAGTTAGCTTTAAGAAACTAACCCCTGTCAAGTTTTGGTGTATTATCAAAGAAAACTATCCATCATTACCTAAAGAGCTTAATACAATAGGCTCCCTTTCCGGGTTCATTTCTGTGTGAGCCTGAATTTGTTTTCCTGTGCTTCAGCCAAACCATTCACGGCAACAGACTGAATGTAGAAGCAGTCACAAGGATCAGCTGTCTTCGATTAAGTCAAACATGAAAGACATTTGCAACAATAAAAAACGATGCCACTTGTAGCAGTAAAGTACGTTTTCCTTTGAGAAATTTCGTTATTTTTTATTAAAAATGTTATTTTGTTGACATGTAAGGGGCTTCTAATTATTATATTTACCATGCGCACAATTAATCAATGCTTTCGAAGTTTTTCGGTTCTAATTTCCAATATGATAAATAACGACTGACATCACCCACATGAACCAAAGCTCTCTCGGGGTTTTGATCATTTTTAAGAGTCTAAAGTGGTCCTGACACCAAAACATTTGAGAACTGCTGTATCGCGCCAAGCTGCTTCTCATGATGGATGATGGATATTAACAGTGGAAAAAGACAGAGGTCGGCTTACTGTATTAATGCCCACAGTTTCAAAGAAAAAAAAAAACAGTACTTAATATCAGCCGTGCAGCTGGTACAAGCCTAACTTATGGACAGAGGCACACCTGTGTTCTTGAGTACACAGCTCACCCTCCCCAAGGAGCCTCTCTTCTCTGCCCCCCTCCAGTCTCTTCCTTCCTCCATATTGTTTCCCCCCTGCCATTAAACAAGGATGTGCCGCTCTCAACGTTGTCACTTCACATCACTGTCTCCTCTCCTTACCTCTCTCTGTCTCTCTCTGTCTTTCTCGGACTACCAAAGTTTCTCATTTGCCCCTGAGACTTCCTCTTCATCACATGGATTCTTTAAGTGTTTGTTTATTTTTGAAAGAGAGAGAGAGAGAGAGCAAGCAGGAGCAAGCAGGGGAGGGGCAGAGAGAGAGAGAGAGCGAGACACAGAATTGTAGCAGGCTCCAGGCTCTGAGCTGTCAGCACAGAGCCCAACTCAGGGCTCGAACTCACAGACCGCGAGATCGTGACCTGAGCCGAAGTCGGACGCTCAACCGACTGAGCCACCCAGGCGTCCCTCTTTTTCTTTATTTTTAAAGAGAGACAGAGACAGGTTCTAGCCTGCTTTTTTTTTTTTTAAGTTTATTTCTTTATTCTAACAGAGACAGACCATGAGCGGGGGAGGGGCAGAGAGAGAGGGAGAATCCCAACACAGGGCTCAAACTCACGAAACCGAGAGATCATGACCTGAGCGGAAGTCAAGAGTCAGACGCTTAACCGACTGAGCCATCCAGGCGCCCAGATTGTTTTCTTTGTGTTCCCTCTGTTTTTCAATCCTCTCTTTCCCCTCTCTATCTTCTTTGAGATTATATTAACCCAAATATATTAATCATCTTATGTAAATATATATATATAAACATATATATTTATATTTTTTAAGTAGGCTCTACGTCCAGCCGAGGGCTTGAAATCACGACCCTGCAATCAAGAGTTGCATGCTCTACCAACTGAACCAGCCAGGTGCCCCTGTATTAATTACAATAATATTGTTTCCTATTCCATTTTAATTTATCCATTGAGTTTCTCTATACGTATGTATTTAAGTGGTTACTCTAGGGATTACTATATACATACTCAATTAAACACGGTCTACTTAGAATCAATATTTTACCGCTTCAAGTGAGATGTAGAATCTTTCTCATCATGTAGGTCCTTTTACTCTCCTCACTTTATGGCGTACTTGTCTTATACATTTCATTTACATACATCTAAAAGGCCATCAATCAATGTTATCAGTTTTATTGTTGATCTTCCTAATATTCTAAAGAACCTGAGAAAAAAAATTTTTTTTTTAAATTTGAGAGAGGGCACAAAAGTGGGAGAGAGGAGCAGAGGGAGAAAGAGAAAGACGGAGAGAGAGAGAGAAAGAGGATCTTAAGCAGGCTCCACGCTCAGTGTGGACCCCGATGCGGGGCTCGATCCCTCAACCCTGAGATCACGACCTGAGCTGAAACCAAGAGTCAGACGTCTAACTGACTGAGCCACCCGGGCGCCTCTAGTTCTGTAATTTTTTTTCTTTATTTTCTGAACGTGTCTCTCGTTCCACTTGTTTCAAGAGTATTTGACTTTCTCCGGCAAACGAAAATGAGGGAGTGTGTCATCAATAGCTTTTATTCCAAGAAATTATAAAGGAAGTTTTTCAGAGAAAGGGACAATTACGAAAGCCAGAAACAGATCTACCTAAAGAAAGGAAGAGTGTTAAAGAAGGAATACATGAAAGTAAAATAAAATCTTTTATTTTTCTTATTCTTAATTTATGTAAGAGTTTCGTAAAATAATAGCAACAGCCTATTGGAGGATGAGAGCCTACGGGTCCGTGAAATGAATGACAGCAATGGTGTAAGAGATGGGAGGGAACGATCAGGAACAGGAGGAAAAAATGGAATCACAGAAAATGCTTAATTAAAACCAAGGAAGGCAGAAAAAGAGAAGAAGATGGAGTATTTGCCCTTATTTATTGAACCAGGGTTATAAAAGATGCTTCAAAGTATTTGTCATAATTCCAACATCTGTGTCATCTTGGAGTTGGAATCTGATGATCTTTTTGTTTTTTTTTTCCCTTGCAGATTGAGGTTCCTAAGTTTTCCCAGGCTGAGCAATTTGGGATTGCATTCTGCACATTTTGAATCTCTAGCAGGAGACGCCGGGTCTTGTTTGATTTGCAAGGAAAAACGCCCTGGTTTCGTGTTTGTTTTCTTTTTGGATGGCGTTTTGCTTTGGCTTTAGAAGGTAATAGAAACGGGTTGGGTTCAGGCGGCAAGTTCCGGCCCAGTTTCTGGGGGCTGCGGTTCCGATGCCCGTTCGGTTTTCAGGGTCTGCTGAGCCTCGCTCGGATCTCTCTTCATACACAGCCCTCGGTGGCCGCTCGGAGACAGGCAGGGGTCTGGAGGTCTCGGTATGCAAGTCAGAAGTGCGCCCGGGGGGGGGTCCCCACACCGCTTTAGGGGTGTCTCTCTCCCTGGGAAGGTGCTCCCTCTGGGGGGGGGCCCTCCTCCGCAGTCCTGCGGCCGGCGAGCTGGGCTGTGCATTCTCCCGTTCTGATGCAACAGTTTCCGTCTTGTGCATCTGGGGCGTAGGGGAGGAAACTCTTTTCCTCTGCCCTTCGGAGTTACAGGCTGGGGCCCCCGTCGCAAAGAGGAGATCGACAAGAGGAAAACAGACAAATTTATTTAATACAAGTTTTACATGACACTGGAGCCTTCGTAGGGAAATGAAGACCCAAGGAGGCAGTGAAATCTGAGTGTTTTTATGTTGGGTTTGATGCAGACTTGGAGAGTCAGGGGAAAATGAGAAAGCATGAGAAAAGGCTCTGAGCTGAGTTAGTCGCCTGGGGAGAATCGCAAAAGGTCTGGTCGTTCGGATTCCTTTCTGCGTCCCTCTGGGTTTGGAGATAAGGCGGCTCCCTTCCCCTGGGGAGAGGGAGGACACGTCACCCCTGAGGGCCTAGGACCCGAGAAAGTCCTTCCTGCACTTGCCAGTTCTCGAATGCCTTCATCTTGAAATAGTCAATATGCCAAGGTGCCATGTTTGGAGGGAGCACAACCAGAACTGTGTCGGGGGCCACGAGGCCCGACAGCAGGGAGCTAGAAACGATGTTCGGGTACTCCACACCCTTGGGGCCATAGTTCCTCCATGTTTGCCCCGTACAGGGCCGGTCCCGGGCAATTTTCAAAACAGGCAAATTTGCCTTTGGCATTCTCCTACCATTTTACCGACAGGTGTCTTTCTGATTTTAGCTATTTTAGGTGAGCTCGAAAATCCCTTTCGACAGTGAAAGCCTCTTCTTTTAAATAATTTAAATATTGTTACTAGCACAGTACCTAGGGCTCCGGGTATCTTTGTTTGGACCCCAGCTTTTATGCGGTTTCTTTTTTTTCCTTTTTAAGTAGGCTGGGCGTGGAAGCAGTGGGGCTTGAACTCACGACTCTGAGATCAAGACCTGAGCTGAGATCGAGAGTCGGACGCTTAACTGACTGAGCCACCCAGGCGTCCTGGATGTCATTTCTATTTGAATCCTACTAACTAATTGGGTGACCTTAGAAAGATTACTTAAACTACCTGTACCCTACCTTCCTCGTTTTTCGACCCCCCTGCTTTTCTCTTAATACTATTTACCTCCTGGGGTTGCTGGGAGTTTTAAATGAGATACTGCATATAAAGTACTTAATACAGTACCTGACACATAGAAAGAGTAAACACTTAGCAAACAGGAGCTATTACTTTCGTAATTTGAGGAAAATAATTAGCGGTTCTGGGACAAATTTCCGTTTCGAGATCTTTCTATTATTCTCAAGCAAGAGGCTATTCGATGTATCAGGTGCCTTTGAACTTTAGCACAAAAGTTCTAACATGGCTTTAAAAGGCCAAATTATACTTCTACACGCCAGCGCACACGGGGATCCTACTGCATGTATGAAGTTGAATTAAGAGTTGAATCAAAGGTACAGAGCCTACGTAGAGTAGGACTCTATTTTATTTGCATTCGCTACATTTCAAAGCATGAGTTTTACCGATCGGTATTTACTGTTATTCTTGTTCGTGGTATTTTCACACCTAGTTTATTAGCATGGTGACGCTGAACGTATTTAATGCTTATTTAGGATTTATTCATGTGTATATGCAGCTTTTTAATTCTGAGGAAATATTTTTTTAACGAGGCACAAATTCCAAAGCGATTTATTATTATTATTATTATTATTATTATTATTCCTATTCCTATCATTTTAAGCGACCTCTATGCCCGACACGGGGCTCAGACTCACAACCTTGAAATCAAGAGTCGCATGCTCTCCTGACCAAGCCAGCCAGGCGCCCCTTCCAGAATGATTTAAAGAAGAAACGTAGGCAAGATGATGCTGAACTCTGTGCTTCTGGAATACAACTCAACAATAGTAATAATAACTTGCATTTGAATATTGCTTTTCTAATTTCCAAAGCACTTCCTCATAGCCTTTTGAAATTGAATTAAATTGCGTGTGTTTTCCCAATAGCGAAAAACCTGTCTCCACTTAAAAAAAGGACTGAAAAACATCAATCTTTCGGTTTGCTACAATAGCACTTGTATTTGTACTAACAAAGGTTGCACTTGTCTCATGGACAGAACCTACCCGCTATCCCAGTGGTAGGACCCTTTTGGCCCTCCGCAAAGTAAGTGGGAGACAGAATATCATTTTCGTGGTAGGCATCACACAAAGCGATGCAAGAGAGAAGAAACACAGAGCTTCTTTCAACTCAGAAGGTAATTTAAGTATACTTAGTTATTTTGCACGTGTCGAAGCATTCAAGAAAAGATTCGTTGAATGAATGACCGGCTGAACTTTTTATTCATTTAAAAGATGAATTGCCAGGAGAAGGTAATATACAATTGAGTTTCTGCCACACATTTAAAAACGATTTAATGTTTTTATTTATTTTTGAGAGGGAGGAGGGGCGGGGGGGGAGGGACAAAGAGAGGGGGGCGGACAGAGGATCCAAAGCAGGCTCTGCGCCATCCCAAACGGGCTCTGCACCATCAGCACAGAGTCCGAAGTGGGGCTCAAACTCACTAATTCCAGATTGTGCCCTGAGACGGACGCTTAACCGACTGAGCTGCCCAGGCGCCCCTCTGCCACACATTCAATATCCGTCTCCTCTGGGCTCGAAAACAACAGCCCGACGCTCAACTTCTGCTGAATTGCCCTTGCCTGCCAAACCGGGTCCATTCACTCGTTCTTTGTTCTGAAGACACAGTCACATTCCCCCCTCCCCCACTCCGGCAATGACCTCCTTATTTCCAGATTACCTGTGGAATCCTATCTCTGTGTGTGTGTGTGTGTGTGTGTGTGTGTGTGTGTGTAACAGCAATTCTTTCATGCCCGTGAATTCTGTGAGAAACGCAGACAACGGCGGGCACGGCTTCTCTCTTCTCCACGACGTCAGGGACGTCAGCTGGGAAGACTTGCCCGGCTGGGGTGACTCGATGGCCAGGAGCTGTAGATGTCCAGGGCCGTCTTCACTCGCTGGAAATGGCTCCGCTGGAAACTTCACTCACCTCTGGCACCTGGGCTGGGGCGACTGGAAACTTCTGTTCCCCCGAGCTGTTGACAGAAGCACCTCTCTGTGGACTCCCCGTGTGGCCTCGGCTCCCCACGGCATGGTCGCCTTGAGGATTCGAAAGGGAGTGTCTCAGCAAGAAGTCCTGCCCGTTGCTGAGAGTCTCTGTCAGATGCGTGTACCCCACACGAAGCCCCATTTCCCGGGAAGCAGATGCGTTCACTCTCTTTTGAATTATCATAGTCGTTTCTTTGCGCCTCCCCGGAAGCACTTTTCTCGTTCTCCCTTGGTTTCATAGCTGTTTTTATATTGACTTTTTTAGTCCTCGTATGTTCCTGTCTGTTCCCTGTCTAAGCACTTGGAGGGCGAGAACCAGGTTTCACTCACCCACGTGGTCCCTAAAGCGATTAATAAGGTACCTTCCCAGCCTGTTGTACACGCCGAACAAATATCTGGTGAATCAAAAAGGATGAAAAACCTAGCTCCCTAATCTACCAGCGAGGATTTCCATGTCTTAAATATTCCCTAAGAAACAAGCCCCACACTTTCCCTTGACACGCATACGTGCTTGGGAGTATCATGAGTTACGTCAACGCATAATAATCAAACACACAGGAATACCATTTGGCAGTTGGCAAAGAGGAATCGGGTAACCACTGTGAAGTGGTTATTTCCAATCAACCATGCGTCCACGGATGGTTTGTGAACCATGGTTAATTTAATATCCACACATGCTTATTAGAAGTATTCAGCCTCTTGCTATAATCAACTTGTTTATATATTTACAAGTAATGACTTTCTGGTTATTTTAATTAGGAAACCCTTCATTCATTAGGATTCTGTTGACTAATATAATCCCTTCCAATGGGGCGAACTAGTATTTACTGCCGCCGTAAGAAGAGCAGGTTGAGAAATTGCCACAGACATCCACAAAGAGGTCTTGATTAACCTGTTAGTGGAAGAATGAAATTGGATCAACATTCTGGAGAGCAATTTTGCAATAAATATCAAAGGCATATCCTTTGATCCAGTAATTCCCGATGATTTAGCCTCACGACTTGCCCAAGTATGTGAACATATTAATTAAAGCATTGGTTATAAGAATATACATTTGGCAACAACAGAAACGAGTATGGGTGGAGCGGCGGTGACATAAACGATGGTACCGCCACGCAGCGGACTGCTACATGGCTGTTAAAAAGGCCGAGGAGGGCCGCCTGGGTGGCTCGGTCGATTTAGCGTCTGACTGGGGCTCAGGTCATGATCCCATAGTTCGTGGGTTCAAGCCCTGCGTTGGACTCTGTGCTGACAGCATGGAGCTTGCTTGCGATCCGGTCTCCCCTTCTCTCTGCCCCTTTCCCGCTCATTTTCTCCCTCTGTCTCTCTCAAAAATAAACAAACATTACAAAAAGAATAAAAAGATTGAGGAAAAGCTATATGCAACAACTGAAAGATACCCATGGTGTATCGTTCATCAAAGCAAGGGGCAGTGCGGTATGTATATCATGCTCCCATTTGTATTTTTTTTTAATTTTTCTCAGTCTTATTTACTTATCTTGCGAGAAAGAGAAAGACAGAGCATGCGAGCAAAGGAGGAGCAGAGATCGAGGAAAGAGAGAGAATCCCAAGCGGGCTGCCTGCTGTCGGCGCAGAGCCCCATGCGGGGCTCGAACTTCCATCTGTTGAGATCATGACCGGAGCTGAAGTCACGAGTCCGACGCTCAATCGACTGAGCCACCCAGGCGTCCCTCCCATTTGTGTTAAAAGCAGAGCACTAACACATGTTTATAAATTGTAGAGATGTCAGCGGCCCGGAGTTGGGGGGGGGGGGCGGTGTGCGAAGGGCAGGCAGAGGGCTCTCCGCGCGAGTTCGGACGACCAGAAGGTGCCGTCGGTCTTGCTCGGAAATGCCCTTCTCGCGGCCAGGCGCTCCTCTCTCTCTCTCTCTCTCTCCGTCCGCCGGTGTCCCGGCTGCTGGGGCTCCGGCGTGCACTCTCTCTGAGTGACCTCTTTCTTGGGAGCCAGCCCAGAGCCCGCTCCCAGTGTGGCGATTCCGGCCAGCCCCGGGCCACGTCCCCTCCCTGGGTCCTGCACGGGGTCCTCCCGACCCCCGGCCGTGCTTCCCGCTGGTACGGGTTCGAGTCCCGAGGAGGCTGGGCAGTCGGGCGCCCTCCCCCGGTTTGGCCCGGCCCAGACGTCACCCCCAGGACCCCACGTGGTGACTCCTCAGCACCCCGCGTGGTGACGGGCGGACCCCTGGCCCCGGGGGGTCCCCCTCCGGAAGGCCCTCCCTGCCTCTCCGGCTCTCCGCACGCTCGTTATTCCTCCGGAGCCACCGGGTACCACCGTGTTCCTGGGCCCCAGCGACGCCTTCCTCGTCGCCCTCCTCACGGGTCACTTTTTCTAATCCGTCTTTCGCAGCCCGTGTGGGCGCGTCCCCGGGGGGCCGCGCGGAAGCCCCCGCGAGTGGAAACCGCGTCGCTCGCCCCGCCTAACGGATCGCGCGAGGGGCGTTTCCCCGGCCTTTGCCCGCACGTGGGTCCCCTGGAGTCCCCAGGATGTCCGCTTCCCTGACTTCGGTCCCCGTCTGCTTCGGCGGGACGCTGGACGCCCGCGAAGCGCCCTCCGAGCCTTCCTGGGCGCCTCTGAGCAGCCTCTCAGTTCTGCTGGTGATCGAATCCCTGGCGGGCGTCCGGGTGGGCTCCCCCGCGGCCTACACCGCTTCCTTCCTCGTTTCCCGCTCTCGGTCCCCGCCGGCCACCGACGCCCCCCGCCCCCCCCTTCCCCCGCCGGGCGCCGCCGCGGCTTCTGCTGGCTGCCGCCGTGTTCGCCGGGCACCGGCCTCCTGCGGACACACCACAACCGCATTTCTTCGTGCCCGCCGCGCTGCTGTGAACCTAACGGCCTCTCGCGGACCTCGGCTGCGGGATGAAGGACGATATTCACCAGGACCGGCTTTGATTTGCTCTCCCGCTCGTCGAGACAGGTGGCCCTGATGTATCCGCGCGCCCCCTCCAGGAACCCCGGGGACCCGGGGGCAGACACCGCGAGGCGGTTTTTCGGGGCTCGGGGTACACCGTTCTGAGCCGTCCAGCAGAGTAACCCTACCTGCGGGGGTGGGGATGGGGGTGGGGGGCTGCCGGCCCAAATCAGTGGGTCCCTCCTCTGACGCGTTTTGATCCTCGTAGGGAGACTTCCTCTCTCTGGATCTTCGAAGTTCAAATCCAAGTAGGAGCCGATCTCGCATTTCAAGGAAGGTCAGCTCACACCTCAGACAAGGGTTCTTTGTGCCCGGCTGGTAGGCCAGAGAGCACCCGAGCACAGTTCTCACCAGGGGGGCATCGGGGAAGTAAGACAGGCCACCGGAACGCTTTCCGCAGCAAGGAGGGGCGCAGGGCAGCGCAGTTAGGACGAGGGACAAATGCGCAGAGCGCAAGAGCGTGGTGGAAGGGCCAGTCGGAAGACGGTTTATGAGTGTTTGTTTCTCAGTGCGTAACAATACGACCGCTCAAATGGCTCCCGGAGGCTTTGAAGTCAAAGCTCCCGGGGAAAGAGACGTGTTCACACTTGGGGTTTCGGTCCCCCAGACCCAAGGTCAAGGAAACCCGGTGGTGTGAAAGGCGCGCAGCAGAGGCTCAAATGGTGAGAAAGCCATCTGGGTTTTCTTTTAAACCCCGGAAGAACATGGGAACACTCTGCCCTTATGCGAAGGCAGAATAACCAAGGATTCTTCAGTAGTCTTGGTAAAAAGAAAAAAAAAAAAAAAAGAAAAAAGAAGAAAGAAAAACTTCCGAATCATATAGATGGGGTTAGTCACTTCCTGTGACATCTAGTCATTGGTCAAACGTGACCTATGTAAGAAACAAAAGCTGATCGTCTGAAATGTGTGGTATGTTCCTGGCAGATTCGGCATTAGAAGCTTCCAAACCCGGGGCGCCTGGGGGGCTCGGTCGGCTGAGCGTCCGACTTCGGCTCAGGTCACGATCTCACGGTTCGGGAGTTCAAGCCCCGCGTCAGACTCTGTGCCTGGAGCCTGCTCCGGATTCTGTGTCTTCCTCTCTCTCTGCCTCTTCCCCACTCGTGCTCTGTCTCTCTGTTTCTCAGAAACAAATGAACATTACAAAAATTTAGGGGTACCTCAGTGGCTCACTCCGTTGAGCATCCAACTTTGGCTCAGGTCGTGATTTTATGGTCTGTGGGTTCGAGCCCGGCATTGGGCTTTGTCCTGACAGCTCACAGCCTGAAGCCTGCTTCGGATTCTGTGTCTCCCTCTCTCTTTGCACCTCCCCCGCTCGCACTCTGTGTCTCTCTGTCTCAAAAGTAAATAAACATTAAAGAAAATTAAAAAAAAAAAAAAAAGATGTTGTTTCCAGACTTTTACACTGGGTGTCAAATTTTCGCCAACTACTTTCATATAAACACTTTTGGAATTTCTAGGACATTTTCTGTTACGGAGGTCTCACTCAAGGAGAAAACCATAAGTAATTCCTCTCCGTCTATACGTAGGACTAACAGGGAGTGACTATTTACTTACCGAAAGGATCTTCATCCCCTACAGAGTACAGTTGACCCTTAATCAAAGGGGGCTGGGGGCACTGACACCCCCCCACCCGGCCCAGTTGAAAATCCCCATATAACTTCTGAGTCCTCAAAAACTTTACCCACCTACTCTTGGCTCGAAGCCTTACTAATAACATGAACAGTCGCTCAACACGCAGTTTTGTACGTGATGGGTACGACAGACCGTATTCTTACCATAAAGCCAGCAAGCAGAAAGAAAATGTTATTCAGAAAATCCGAAACTGCGTTTCTCGAAACCCGCCCACGCGGAAGCCGACCCGCGCAGTTCAAACCTGTGCGGTTCAAGGCTCAGCCGTGATAAGAGATTTAACTTCCGCAAATAGGCTTTCTCGTGACATTTCTTCTGATTTTTTAAAAGATTTTCTTTTTAGGTAATCGCTCCACTCAACGTGGCCGCGCTCGAACCCGCGACCTCGAATCCCACTTTCCTAGACTGTTTCTGGATGAGAAGAGGCACGCTCATCGCCCAGAGCCGGCCGCTCTGCGGCCTTGCCCTCCTCCCGCCCGCCCCTCGTGGGCGTGGCCGGGGCCGCACTTCGCGCCTCCATTCTGTTTCATCCTTACCGTGTGCGGTTCTGTTTTACGCCCCCACGAACGCTTGCTGGTTGCAAACTGTCGAAGTGGTTGGAAGGCCAACACACCGGAGTCTCTGCGTCCCGTGCCGCTTAGGCGACCGCGCTCCGTGGAGGTAGGGGTATCCTGACGTTGCATAGGAAAAACCCACTGCGGCCTGGCGGGGACCTTCTCCGCCTCGAGAAGGGGATCCCCAACCGGCATCCCCTGAGTTTGAGTTCCAGGACCTCGCCCCAGACTTATGGAGTCCGAACCTCCGGCAGAAAGAAACTCTGGAAGGACCTGTTTCGGGTGGCACCCCTACTCCTACCTCAAGGAGAGGACTCTGCTCTTCCTAATTCTTTCACTCCAGTTCCGGAACTTTATTTTTTTAATGTTTATTTATTTTTGAGAGAGAGAGAGAGAGAGAGCGCGCACGCACACACATGCGCAACTGGGGGAGGGGCAGAGAGAGAGAGGGAGACAGGATCGGAAGCGGGCTCCAGGCTGACAGCACAGAGCCCCACGCGGGGCTTGAACCCACGGACCGTGAGATCATGACCTGAGCTGAAGTCGGACGCTCAACCAACTGAGCCACCCAGGCGCCCCCAGTTCTGGAACTTTAAAGGGAACTTTACCGAACGCTTCGAAGGTGGCAGAGAGGTAACTGAGGGAGTCGCTTAAAGCTACTTACAGCTTAAAGTCCACGCACAGTTCCCAGCCCAGCTCCAGGCAGTCTCCTTCTAGCAGGTGCCGGCTCAAAATCCACGCGGACAGGACTCTTCAGGAAGTCTCCTGCCAGGGATTTCCAGATCCAGCTCCCCCTGGCTCCAGCCGAAGAAGACACTGCCCCTGTCTTCAGAGAAATCCCAGGGCAAGAAGCCATCCCCATCTCGGTGTGGGGGGAGCCGGGCTTAATCCATCTTTAGAAAAAGGGACATTCTCCAGTTCTATTGGAGAGTAGTTTGTTTAAACCCAATTTACATCACCAAACACATTGATTAGCATCTTGCTCTGAAGCGAGTTTCCTTCTGAACAAAGGCTTTTTATGACAAAAGTTGCTCCTCGAGGCCGAGTTTCCCCCAACAAAGCCAGGGCCTGCTACCCTGGAAGCGTGTCCCTTCCAGCCCCCTCACACCCTTCTTCCTCTCTAAAACCTACCGGCTCAAATGCCTCTTCTTCCTGGAAGCCTTCCCTGACCATCCGGGACCACCGGCATGTCTTTTTCCAGTGAATCACAAGAGCTGTCGCCAGCCCTGTTCACCTGGCAATGGCTCGTTCACTGCCACCCCCCCCCCCCCCCCGACTCGTTCATGAACTGCTTAAAGAGCACCAATGAGCGCGTCTCTCAGGCTTCTTTTTTTAAATATTTATTTTTGAAGGGGGGAGAGGGGCAGAGAGAGAGAGAGAGAGAGAGAATCCCAAGCGGGGTCCACACTGTCAGCACCAAGCCCGACACGGGCTCGAACCCACGAACCGTGAGATCATGACCTGAGCTACAGTGGGCTGCTCAACAGACTGAGCCACCTCTGGCTTCTTTAGCCGACCTCAGAGCCACTTCCGTGTCCCCCTCCAGCACGAGCTCTAGCGGGGCTGGTCACACGAAGAGCCAGGGAGTGGTGGATAGAACTAACCGAAAACACGCTGCTCCCCAAAATGTCTATGGACTTGACATCACTCCTTCAGCCCTCACGACAGCCCTGTGTGGAGGTATGGGCATTAACCCCATTACACTGAGGAGGAAAACCGAGGTCCGGAAAGGTGAGCAGACGCTCTGAGGTCACGCCGCTGGGTCACACAGAAGCAAGTCTGATCTGGCTCCCCAAAGAATGTTCTCCTAGCTATCATTTCTAACTACTTCCCAAGGAGTGTCCTGACCGGCCCCGGGGACGGGGACGGGGACGGGGATGCGTGGAAAGGTATACTGCAAATCCAGGTTGGGCGTAAGGGAGGAGGGCCTTGTGTGTCAAGCTGTGAACTTTGTACTTAATTTGATAAGCAATGGGGCACCGTGGAAGGCTCTCGAGCACAGAAGTGACAGATCGGGGTGAGGTGTTAGGAAGATCCATCTGAAGGTCGGGTGTTAAAAAAAAAAAAAAAAAAAGTGATGAGAGCCTGAAGGCCGGGAGCCAGGAGTTTGAACTTGAAGGAAGGAGGCAGATGTGTAAGATAGTAGAGTGAACTGATCGTGAAAACATTAAGAAGAAATGTCAACACAATCCTTCTAAGTCAATTTCCGGAGCCGAAGAGATGCAGAAAAGGTAACCCGTCGATATTATACAAAATGAACATACTTGGTGTTCCTTTCCTCAGGCCTCTTCTGATTCTGGTCTCCTCTCTCCCCTGGCGACTGAACTACCGTCCCCTGACACCGGACTCTTCCGTTAGGTGTTGAATTTGCTTCTCAGGAACCCAAACATTTAGAAGTTAGAATTGCAAATTATCCTGCCTGCCCGATGTTTCTGCCTGGTGCGAACATTTCAGCTTGGACGACGCCTAAGAGAAAGCGGTTGAAATTAAAGATGACAAAACGCGAATCTCTTCTGAAAACGGCGCGTTACAGAAAATAAGAGCGGGGCGCCTGGCTGGCTCAGCGGGTGGAGCGTGCGACCCTCGATCTCGGGGTTGTGAGTTCGAGTCTCCTCTGTGGGGTGTAGCGATTACTTTTAAACAAAGTAAAATCTTCGAAACAAAACAAGAAAAAAAGAAGAAGAGGAAAGACAATAAGAGAGATTTAACTCGCATTCAGGTCAGGAATTTGGACCACGTCTAGAAGTTGGCACAAAAAGAGAGAATTGCATGTACTTTTTTTTTTCTCCAT
The DNA here is from genome assembly GCA_004024585.1 of Paradoxurus hermaphroditus. Taxonomy (NCBI): domain Eukaryota; kingdom Metazoa; phylum Chordata; class Mammalia; order Carnivora; family Viverridae; genus Paradoxurus; species Paradoxurus hermaphroditus. The sequence goes on along the minus strand of PITB01021103.1, from coordinate 11,142 downwards.
GAGGACATAATCACTACTTTTGAAAATATTTACACACTGAAACTTGTTTTTCAGCACCTGCTGCGAACGTGAGTATTTTCTCTCCTGCTCCTTCTCTGCCCTTTCCCATCAGGCCTCCTCCAGCTGGAGTTTTCCAGACCTCTTTCGATTATTTCTATTTCCTTTTTAAAAAATTTTTTTTATTATGTTTACTTATTTTGAGAGAGAGAGAGAGCGCGCGCGCGCGCGTGCGAGTGCAAGCGGGGGAGGGGCAGAGAGAGAGGGAGACGCGGAATCTGAAGCAGGCTCCAGGCTCGGAGCTGTCAGCACAGAGCCTGACACAGGGCTCGAACCCACGAACTGTGAGATCATGACCTGAGCCGAAGTCAGATGTTTAACCGACTGAGCCCCCCGGGGTGCCCCGATGATTTCTATTTCTCTATCTGCGGAAAAGCGCCTGGCTAGATGCTGCTCCGACAAATGTGATCCTATGACCCCAGATGACGAAGCCTCACTGGGTCCCCTAATGTACACATCAAATGCCTTTCACTAGCTTCAAATATTTGGGATTACGAATGCTCCAATAATGCGTTCGGCACTTGTGGTGGTATTGAAGCCACAAGAGAGGAATATTACTTTATGAATACAGGGTTGAGTCGAGGGAGGGAAACCCACGCGGCAGAAAGGACATCTGCTCCACTGCTCTGACCCCAAAGAATCCAGAGTGAGCCTCGTCAGACGGGCCGAGCCGAGGGCCTGGCACCGCGGTGTGCCCAGTCTCTCTGATTTCCGCGGTGGAATGGTTAGTCCCGCAAAGGGTCGCGCCGAAACGGGAAGTCTTCTACTGTGCCTCGATTTAGTGTGCGGACTGTAATAAAATCCATGTGTGAGTGTTTATATTTTAAAGATGTGGGGGCTCCGAGATGTTCTGAATTAGGGCTTTGGAAAACACTGTATCGATTCGGCACAAAGCTGACAGAAAGACTAATCTTCCCACTGTTACACTTTAATTAGTGCGACCTGTCACTACAACTTTTTATGATGGAAAGTATCGGGCCTTTTATCTTACTTTTAAGCCCTACTCCGCAAACGGGCAGAAAGGGAACTGAAAAGACAAAGGAAATTGCATTTTATGGAACAATAAGGGGAGTCTTTAAAAATCCGGGGAAGTTCACAAACTGCCCGGGTGAAATCTACCGGGAGCCACTACCACTAGGAAGATGGCCGTTTGCTGAGGACGCGATATTAGCAATCAGCTACCTCCTTAATCCCCTCCCGGATCCAAAGGCTAAGAAAGAATGAGAGCATTTCATTACAGCAGCCCATAAGGGTGGCCTTTCATCAGGTTGGAGTTAGATGACAAACACGTATTACGAACGTCTTGCATTCATTTCATTGTTTCCCTAAATATTGTTCTGACCCCTTTAGTCGAAAAGTCGACGCTGAAAAAACACAAAGATCAGTCCTAAAATTAGTAAAAGGAATTGGAAGATTTACAGAATTAGCCGGAAATTAAGCCCCACGCAACTACAAATGTGACGGCTTGAGCTACTTTTATTAGATGAGTCAGATTTAGCAAACTTGACATCGAAGTAAATAATGCACTCGACATGTTCTCAGGAAATGGTGACTTAAGAAAGAAAAAGAGCTAAAAAAGCCAGAAGCCACAGACAAAAATAGGGCTTTCTGAGTTGGTATAATTCTTTTCTGCGAACGCTATTTATGTCAACGTTATTGTCGTTTGTCCTCAAGATAGAAGAGGCTTGATATGAATTAACGTGCACACGGGTCAAAAAAGAAACACAAAGTCAAACATGCAGTGTTTCTTTTTTGGAGTGAAAAATAAGTGGTTACTGCTCAAATACTTTCCCTTCACTCTTTCATTATTATCTAATTTGGGGGAGGTTCGGCTGGCTTACTTTGTGTCTGACTTGGAAACCAAAGCTTTAAACTGACATAGATGGAGAGCTTCTCAAAGCAGAAGAGGAAAAGGAGGGGGGGGCTCTGAAAACATGCCAATTGCTTCCCTTTCTCCCCTTCCCACCTGCAGTTAAGAGCCGGATCAGGGGCGCCTGGGTGGCTCAGTTGGTTAAGGGTCAGACCAGCTCTGGTCATGAGCTCGAAGTGCATGAGTTCGAGCCCCCCATCAGGCTCTCTGCTGTCAGCGTGGTACCCGCTTAGGATCCTCTTGTCTCCCTCTCTCTCTGCCCCTCTCCCTCCCTCCCTCTCTTTCTCTCAATAAATTAAGAAACTTAAAAAAAAAAAAAAAAGCTGGATCAAAAAAAACCAAAAAGCAAACACAACACAAAGAAGCTGGCTCCTACATCAGAAGCCCAATTCAAAGCACACTCCGATTCTAGACTTCTCCTCAGCCTGACCCAAACCCCAAGGGGATGGGGAAAGAGGGTGACACAGAAGAAGAGGGGGTGGTCTTCTCTTTCCCTACCTCTCCCTTTACCACCCCCCTTCTGTCTGGGTAGCTGGAGAAAGAGAGGCAAGGGGTGCCTCGGGCATCGTGGGTCACCAAACACGATCATGGTTCCGTCATCCCACTCCATTGTGAATTAAAGTTGAAAGAGAACTGGCCAAAATGTTCCCGTGAGCTAATCCAGAGACTCCGACTAGTACCGGTTCTAGAGAGAAATAAACTGTGAGTTTGAAAATCACCTAAAACCTCACAGCCGGCTCGGTTGGGACAGCGGGAGACTCTTGATCTCGGGGGTGTGAGTGTGAGCCTCGTGTCGAGGGTAGAGTTTCCTTTCAAAATAAATGAGCGGCTTGATTTAAAAAAAGGAATAACCTAAAACCTCAAAGGAAATTTTGGCACCTAACTCATAATTTGTTGGGAACCGTATTGAGAAGACTCCACAGAGAGCACGCTACTGCTCACAAAAGGCAGACGAACTAAGTTATCTCTGTTTGCTGCATTCCAACAGGTACCATCTTTGATATAACGGACAGGCGGTCAATCCTTTAGCACCCCTAATGCTAAAAGTTAACTGTAGACTCGGCTTTGTGTTCCAAATAACGCTGTTGCAACGTCTATCGAGAAGCAATACGGGGTAGGTAAAAGAATCATCGTTCCTGTTCTGGAAAAAGCGAGAGCATTATTTTCCGATTCCGGAAATGCCAGAATTCTTAAGACAGCCCAGTATGTATAATGTTACCACTTTTAATATGTCATGATCGTTGACCCAGAAAGCTGCAGAAATGCAGGGGAGTGATCAGAAACACAAGAAGACTTGGATTTTGCACTTAAGTTAAATGTTAAATCAGACAAACACACGCGGAGGAAACTGCCCCCTGCGTGGAGACACGAGTTTGTCCTCGGATCTGCCTCTGTGTGTCTCTGGATGGGTGGCCGCTCCACACTGCCAAAAGCAAGTCGAGAAAATTGAGATGGCCGTCCACGCCGGAAAAATAAAAATCCTTTTGCAGTTGATTAAGTGAGCAGGCCATTTTGACAGCCTGCAGCTTAAAAGAGCACTGGTGGACAAATCGATACGTTGGTAGCAGAGGGTTCCGAGAGTTTCCATTTTCGCCATTCTCTAGGAAATAGTTCTAAAGCGTTCGCGGAGATCAGATTCGCCTGGAATACTTGTTGAAAAGGCATATCCTCAGGTGAAGTTGGCCTTCATTTATCTATCCTGGGTCCAAGAAAAGTTGTGGTGGGGTTTTAAAAAAAATTGTTTTTAATATTTAAGTTTTATTTATTTTGAGAGAGAGAGAGAGAGAGAGAGAGAGAGAGAGAGAGACTCCCAAGCGGGGTCCATGCTGTCAGTGCAGAACCTGACGCGGGGCTCGAGCTCACACACCGTGAGATCGCGACCCGAGCCGAAATCAAGGGTCGGACCCTTAACCGACCGAGCCCCCCAAGTGCCCCACGTTGTTGTGGTTTTCGTAAGTAAGCTCTATGCCCAACGTGGGGCTCGAACTCACGAGCCTGAGATCAAGAGTTGCATGCGCCTCGGACTGAGCCAGCCAGCTGCCCCCTCCCTGCAACAAGAAATTTTGATGCAGGTGATCCACAAGACACACTTCCGGTGGCCCTGTGACCCTCGTAATTCTGTGAAAAGTATCTAAATAAGCAAAGATAGGATGTCGATTACATGACACAGTGTATTCCACGCAAGCCAACTTCGAGCTCTTCGCCCATTTATTGAACACTCATTCGTTGGTGGGCACTGTGCCAAGCTGGGCACAGAATGGGGGCGAAACTCAGTTTCCTCCACACCCGGTTCTCTGTATAACTTGGTGGCGCCCCACTTCCTTCTGTCCTTGCACAATGCCGGCACATGCGGTTAATTTAATGAATCAACCAGTTTCCATAGATACAAGGGCTTCGCGATTCATACTGGATGTTTTCTGGGGTGACTGACGTGTTGGCCTGGGTCAGGTACAGCTCTCCTCTGGCTTGTAGGGTGCCTAACGAAACCAGGGAGGCGTGCAGCGCAAGCCTTGCCTGAGAACACTCCTCAAGGCTCCAAGTAGGGAAGTTTCCGGAATGGGGGAGCGGTGGTCAGGCCGTGCCCTGAATTTAACCATCGAAGAGCGGAAAAGCCCACGACACACCACGAGGTGGGGGGATCAGGGATGCCTCTCCTTCTTTCGTTCCAGACAACACATGCAAAACTCATTCGCGCCGCTTACGGCAGTCGCGGTACTTTTCTGGCACTGAAGAGATGGGTTCTACCGTCTCTTTTAGCTAAAGAATGCCGTCTCCTGATCCTCCCAGGAACTCCGGTTTTGAACACCAGGCTACCGTGAACACAAACTTTTGAGCCCGGTCAGTGCGTACGTGTGCACACGCACACCACGCTTCCTTTGCTGAACACCATATATGCACAAACTAAGTTTCCATCAGCGCGGGCTACGGGACCGGTCCTCCGCCGCCCCAACCAAAAAATGCCCGAGGCCACACAGTTAAAGAAAATGAATGCGAATTGAAAGCAATTGCACAATTACCTTTTCGAAACGATTCCATTTTAATGAACATATTTATGCTCTACGTGGATGCTCAGTTTAGAACCCTTCAAAGGAGCAAGCGTAGAAGATGCGATAGAACATTGATCGTGTATCAGGATTTTGTGCTTGGCGACGACCGGTTCATGTTCTGATTTAATATTTGCCCGGTAGGAAACCATACTGGTGAATTTATAAATTCGAATTCGTTTCTAGATTTTTCTTTTTGTAAGCAAGCATTCTGGTCCTCAGTCCTGATTTTCAAGTCGTGTATCCCAACTATTCACTTATCCGAAGTGATTACAGCCCGACCAGAAGCATTTGGGCTTAAAGTCAGTGTTCGAATAGTTGAGTTATACAATTAGTCAATATTGCAATTACGGGGGAATCTAATGTAACCAGATGCATGCAGTCTGGACACATGCAAAGTAGAGATGAAGTTTTATGCATGCAAAAGCAAATTATGCAGTTAAACAGGGCTCACTAATGAATTGCATCCATTTTTAACCAGCGGGACCATCTGAATTTTCATTTCACTGGTTCCGAGAGATGCCGGACAGCTCTGCCAACTTTCGACACTTACAAAAGCAGCATGAAGTTTCAAGGACCCGCAGCAAAGACCATGCAAAAAAGTTGTCCTTACTGTTTCTCCTAAATAAGGTTTCTCTCCCCTCCCCCACTCGCTTGCGTTCACAACAGAGTCTTAGCAGAAGGTCTTGGGAGACTGCTTCCCTGCGTCTCATTCACAAGATTACATCTAGTGCCTGGGACAGAAACCTGGTGTCGCAGTGTTCCACGACACAACACTCCCTGGAAGGAGCTTCGTTTCGCATCCTTGATACATGCGCAAATCAGGCTCACAAACCACGGAAGGCTCAGAAGTGATCAAGGAACGGGCGCCTGTTGGAACAGATGCACAGACGCTGTGCTGGAAGAAAAGACAAATGCCGAAGTGCATAATGATTCTGAAGAGATTTCTTTATCAAACGTGTCATTTGTTTGAAACACCGGGGTGGCTGGCATCAGATGTGGGGTACCAGCTTGTTAGCAAAGTGAAACATGATGGCTGCAAGTCACTGGCGATTGATGAATCAATTGAAACCGCTGGTGTTGCTCAACTGAATGTCTTCATTTAATATGTCAGTGGTCAGAAGTTCAGGAAAAACCTTCGGTTTGGGGTTATCACCGCGACCGGGAAGATGCCACATCTCAGGGAGCACCCTGGCGAAATGTTTATATATATATAAACATATATATAAAGAATAGCGAAGTCCCCCAAGAAACGTTACCAGCTGGCCAACCAATGACATACTCTGCTGGTGATTAGCTACAAAAATATAAGACGAGTGAGCTTTTTCCATGTCAGTTCTGGCTGGGTAACATTCGTGAATCATTTGTAAACGATTCCTATGCGCTGGATTCGTATCGAGATGTTAAAATGCATTTATTCCTCTGTACCGCCGATTGCCTCCGATTATCGACTCTGGGACAACTACAGAGGGAATTGTGGGCAATAACATTTTTCTCATTTCGCCCATGAAGTTTCTGATGACCTGATATAAAAACAAAGAGGTCTTTTTTTCCCCCCTAAGGAAAGGTGACAGAAGCAGGAACCCTTCTCAAGAATCAAAGAGGGGGGTCTTTCTGCCTGCCCCCACATCCCCCTTCCCCCCCCCCATTCCTATTTTACCGAAAAAGACTGTGCTGACGGATTTGATCCCTGGGACTCTAGAGTCAAGTCACCTACAGGAGGATCCGGCCACGGGAGGCACTACAGCCCTGCACTAGACCTCGGTTGTGAAATTGGTCATTTAATGTAACCTTGCTCTTGCCAAATCATTAACGACCAATACTCCGAACAAATTGAACACGGCCGATTCCCCCCATCTAATAGGGCAACGTCAGAAAGGAACAGACAAAAGGGATACACCAGATCAGGAAGGATTCCTGAAAAGTCCCCCAGACCTCCATACAAAAGCCCTGTCGTTCAGCAGCACAGCCTCTCTGGGAAGCTCCAAGTCCCCAAAATCAGTGGGAAGAAAAGAAACCCTTCGCACCCAGACAGTTCATCTGGGAAGAGCTCAGTGTGTTCGGTGTGTTTGTTTTGTTTTGTTTTGCTTTGCTTTGCTCCGGGAATAGACTTATCCCTGAGGGGGGAAAATGCTTTTCGCCATGCTGTCATCGAGCGTTTCTTCACTTTCAGCGAAGCCTCAGCTTTCGCATAAAATAATCGGGGTACCCTTTTAAAACATAATAAAACCAAAAGTATGGCTGTAAGGTCACAAGACCGGCGGCCATTGTTTTGTGTTTTAATCTTAAGCGAGGCCCTCACCTTGGGAGTCTGCGAACTTATTCCAAGGATGCTGACAGCGGTCAAAACATTTTGGGGACTCTTCTTTGAGAACTGCGTTCAAAGCTAGCCTCTAAGCCCCAGAAGAAAATGGGACTTATGATTCTACAGTCACGCTCGCGTCATACCAACATAAATTTAGTGGGGGGAAACTGAATAATTTAAGACACCATCCGATTTCCTCTTTTCGTTAAATGTGAATGCCAATTTTCACACTGTAAAATTGTCACTTAATTTAAATAGAGCAAGAATCAAGCTGTTGACTAGAGTTGTATCCAATTAACGGTAAACCATTAAGTTACTATGTTTACAGATTTTAAGCACACGCCTTATCTGTATCCAACAATAAGTGTATCCATTGGAAGATAATGAACGACAGGCATTTAATAACATTTTAATTTTACGCGTTTAAATATTCACAGCTACGTTCATAAACCCACATGCCTGATCCAGCCATCATGCTTATGAAATGCAGTATTTCTTCTAGACCCTAAGTCTCCATCGAGTTTCTGAAAACTGCATTCATTTGCGCCCCAGCACAAATCACCGTGTGTTTCTAGCAAAAGAATCCAGACCATTAAAACCAGGAAACTACCCAAAAGCAACAATAGCTACCTGCAAGAGGAAAAGAAGGGAATTCTCATTTGTTCAGGGATGACTACGTGCCAAGTTCTTTATGGACTTTTGTTGTTGTTGTTGTTAATCCTTCGAATAACCCTAGGAGGTATTATTACCGCGGTGCAGCTGGCTCGGGCACAACTTTGTAGTCTACCTTTCCGAGGGCTTTTTAAATAATCCCATTATACTACTCCACTGCCTGTCTGAAAGAACACAGTTCTTGTTCTTCCAAACGAAAACAAAAACAAAACGAATTCCACCGACACTGCTCTAGGGGATATAAAAACGTCAAAAATCGGAGGGAGATGAGCCGTTTTCCCTCTCCTTAAAAATTAAGAGTATCGTCAGCCTGCTGAGAAATTTTAATAAAACCGGATCTAGAAAACCAATAGCGACGTACGCTGTCGGGCTGCAAGTCTACAATACCTCATCACGGCAGCATCGCGTCAAATACAGAGCATGGCGGCCACGCACAGACTACGTTAGATTACCGATGTTGAATGCAAAATGAGAAATCAGGTGTGTGGAGTCGGAAGACTTGGTCTGAAGGGAGGTCTTCCTCTCTAACGCTACAGTTACTTAACGCCAACTTGTGTCTTCAGAACACCTAGACTCCATGATTCTGGAAGTGTCCTCATCCATGGCTGCCAACTCGTCTACCCCAAGAATCGCTTTGGGGCTCCTGAGTAACAGGGCACGTAAGGCACTCTGTTGCAAGGTCTGTTCTCCGGAGGCCCGCCTTTCCTCTTGGAGGCTATCTTCAGCTCTGTCTTTCCCTTTCTCACCCAAAGAGTGGTGTGCCAACGCCCCCGTGCCTCCAAATGCCTGCCTCCAGTCCTGCCCTCTGATCACCCCATCAATCCCTGGATTCTGGATTTTTCCCCTGACTTCCCCAGCACCCGGCCCTGAGTCCCTCTGGGAAAACGCTGTGAGCTCAAAACAGTTGGCTGCTGCGGCTTGTTCAGTGGGTTGGGGTTCCCCCCCCCAAGGTTTATTCCTCAGTGAGAGCCCAGCTCTATGTGAACAGAATAGAAATTGTCCCAATTCAACAGGTTAATCGACGTGACTTAGGAGTTATACGTGTCACTGTAATAAAACAATAATCACAAAACATTTTAATGGTTTTATTTAGGTCAAACAACACTTGCAGGGGTCCTGGGCACTGCGTTTTGAGCACAAACATACAAAATCCACAGAACAAGCACTCGTGTTTCCAGTCTTAAACACGTTAGCCCTACGCGTGGGAGGCAGGTATTTGAAAGAGATTTTCAACAAGCTCAACACAACGCGTGAGGTAATACACACCGGGTTATGGATGGGGCCAGTCTTCACCTCCATCTTCCCATGGATAATCCTAAAGCGGCAGGGCGGGAAGGCCGGGGGAGCGGGGAGAGGGGTTCTGCTTTTTCATTTTCACAAATGATTGCTCCACACGGACGGAAATACACCAGAGGAAGAAAATAGTCTTTTTTGTATCTAGGGAAGCTACTACGCTTACAATGACCACTTCAAGGTAACAGACATCCGAATTGATGTGGTTTTCTTTGAAACCTCATCAGTAAATCATTTCTTGCACAGTAGGTTGGGCATGAACCCTGCATTTAGGATAGGTAGTGTTTTGGAGGGCTGGCTGCTGCATACCAACGTCAGTATCAAGTTCTTCGTCAGCAATTAGAGACTGTCCCGGATACCAAGCAGGACAACACTGGCAAAAAAACAAAAAGTGAACTGCAGACAGGTCAAAACAGGCTACATTTACCCTCTTAGAAAAATTTCTTAAAATGCCACTGGATATGTCATTTTAAATGCTAGTTGATAACAGAACACAAAGGAATCTTTTCTTTGTCACGCCGCACGTTCGAATGATCTTTACGTACGCCGCGTAGACAACATATACATCCTTGCAGAGATCAAACATAATAAACTTGCCTTCTGCTGACGGCTGTTTTTACATTTACTCTAAGCTCACGTTTCTCTCTCTATTCATCAGATCAGTCAATAGGTTGAAGTGTCATCACATTAAAAATATGCGACCTTGTTTGCTGCATTACATGATTTTTAACGAAAGATGTTTTCTTTAGTTCAGAGATTTTTTTTTTTTTTTTTTTTGGAAACAGAAGTTTCTCGGATCTTACTCAGAGAAGTTTTGCTCCCGTGTTATTGTTAGTCCGAGTACCGCGAACCACTCCCCCTGCAAACTTAGTGTGTTTCAAGCTGCACATTTCGACGATTATAAGACACCAAGCCTTAGTGGGGAAAGCAGGGCTCTTCAGAGTCATCCAACAGATATTAAGCGTTCTCCCGGTTTATCGCTCATCCACATTTGCAGAAATTCCATTCACAGAACCCCTACGCAAATCAGCCAACTTTACCATATCAAATGACCCAAAGAACACCGCAGGTATCCAGGGGAGAGAGTTCGCCAGTGCATCTTTAGCTCGATTTTAATGTCAATTTAAGAGGCGATCTGGGCTCTGGAGTTCTGAGAGAGACAAACTGCCTAACCATTAGCTAACGCTTTTCAAGTTAATGAACTTTTCATTTTTCACACTTCCAGCGCCAAGAGGTTTAACCAGGGGAAAGCCAAACCTCAGGGTTCCAACTATAGCATGGAAAAATAAAGTATAGACCAAGCACCATCTCCTTCCTTTGATCTCTCAAAGATGTCAATACTCCACTCCACTGAGGGGGTGGGGGGAGTGGCTGAGCCCGGGAAGGAAACTTCAACCAAAGGGGAAAAAAAGATCTGTTTGGTGGCAATTTCAAAACAAGTTTCCAAACTGCAGAAGGGGCTCCAGTCCCTTTGACTTGCAGGAATTACACATAAGAAAAGGACAGAAAATACTACAAGGCATGCTTATTATTTTAATTGCCCAAGGGTTTCCAATGCAAAGCACGACAACTTAAATGCATATTCCAAATTCTTGCTCCAAAACCGTCTTCTTTCTGCACTGAAAAGGAGGAAAGACAACCCCATCAATTGTTCTCTGCAGATAAAGGCACTGTTTTGCAGATTCCTTCTCCTCTTCCCCCCTCCCCCCCCCCCCCCCGGCCTCAGATGTGGGCCAGCTTTGCTAATGACCTGCCCACCCACCTGGGACCCTTCCCAAGGTGGCCCCCGGGAACTGCCCCACACCTCCAGGTGCCCAAATGCTTGACAGTGGGCAGCCCCAAGAAGGCTGCCTTTTCGTTTAGCTCTTGGCCTCCACGAAGACGCAACCTGGAAGAATTCG
>PITB01021102.1:0-29632 GCA_004024585.1 Paradoxurus hermaphroditus | reverse complement strand
CTGCAAAGCTTCTGTTATAATTATATATTCAAAGAATTAAGGAAAATATGTTCAAGGAATTAAAGGAAAACATGACATCAATAAGGGACAAGATATGAATTCTCAACAATGAAATGAAAAATACCCTTCCCCAGAAAAATGGAAATTCTAGAATTGAAAAGTATAATAAATAAATGAAAATTCTTTAAAATGTTCTCAACAACAGATTTGACATGACAACAGAAAAAAAAAATCAATGACTGGAAGGTAAATCAAGAAAAAGTAACCAATCCAAAGAACAGGGATTAAAATGATTGAAGAAAAATAGCTAAAGCCACAGAGACCTGGGTGTTATTAAATAGTTCAACACATGGGTAACATAGTACGAGAAAAAAATGAAACAAAAAAGAAATGGCAGAAAAAAATACTTGAAAAAATGTTGGCCAAAAATTTCTTGTTTTCCGAAAGTCTTTAACTTAGAGATCCAATTAAGCTTAACAAATCCAGCTAGGATAAACCCAAGAAAATCCACACCAAGGTACATCATGGTCAAACTGGTGAAAAACAAGGGGAAAGGAGAAAATCTTGAAAGAAAAAACATAAAAATGATATGATAAACATCTGACTTCTTTTCATAAACAATTGAAGTCAACTGACCTTGAAGTGATAATTCAAAACACTGAAGGAAAAAAATCAAACAAGAATTGTATGTTCAGTGAAACAATTCTCTTAAAGTTAAGGTATGATAATAAAGGCATTAAAATCAACAACATCTAAGATAACTTGTTGCAAAAGACTGATGCTTCAAGATGGAATGGAAGTCCTATAGGCTGAATGAAATTGATACCAGATGATAATTCAGATATACAGGATATACTAAAATGCACTAGAAATGTTAAAAATGTGGATAAATATTAATCACTATCTTGTATATATGTATTTTTTCATTTTCTGAAAGTCTTTTAAAAACCTATGACTATTCAAAGCAAAGATAGATACCATGTATTTTTAGTTTATAATGCAAATAAGTCAAATATATATAATAGTAATAGCACAAGCAAGAGGAGTAAATGAAAATAAAATGTATAAGTTACTGGAAATAACCCAAGTTTAATGTTAAGTAAATTGTGATACATTGAAGATGCCTATTGTAATACCTAGAGCAACTACTAAAAAGAAAAAGACAAAAAAAAATACATAAGCCAATAAATGAATTGAATGATCTAGTAAAACTTTTTGCTTGACAAATAGAGAAAAAAAGCAAGCCTAAATCAAACACTGTTTAGTAATGACAAACGTGAATGGGACTAAAAACTCAAATCAAAAGGCAAAGATTGGTAGACTGAATACAAAAGCAAAATCCAACTGTGTGCTTCCTGTAGGACATGCATTTTAAATACAGATACATGTGTAGATCAAAGGAAAAGGAATGGAATTGTTACCATGTCACACAGGGAAGTTGCAGTGAATACAAATATTTAGAATATTCTACAAAAGGCAAAACTGTATTGCAGAAAGAAGATCATTGTTTGCCTGGGCTAAGTTTGGGCGAGAGCACTGACTGCAGAAGGGCTCAAGGGAACTTGTTTCAGTGCTGGGAATTTTCTGGATTACGATTATGGTCGTGTTTACACACCTATACACATTTGCCCATATTTATCAAACTTTACTCATGAAATGGGTGCGTTTTATTGTATATAAGTTGTATACAATTATATACAATATAGCTATTTAAAAAGTCAATTTGGGGTGCCCAGATGGCTCAGTCTGTTAAGCATCTGGGTCTTGACTTTGGCTCAGATTATGATATCATGGTTCATGGGTTCAAGTCCCACATCAGGCTCTGTGCTGACAGCACAGGGCCTGCTTGGGATTCTCTCTTTCGCTCCCTGCCCCTCCCCCACTCATGTGCTCTGTTTTTCTGTCTCTCAAAATAAATTACAAAACTTAACAAACATAAAAAAATAAATGTCCATTTTGTCTGACTTCTTCTCTTTGACTCTCATGTAGGGCTATTCTCTGGTGGGAAATATCCCAGGCAGTTGAATCATAGAGCCACCCAAAATAGGAAAGGGTTGAGGAGAACAAATCTGGCAAAAGAGCTTTCCTTTTTTACCTTGGACTAGAAGTTTTCATGCTAATCTAAGTTAGGTTAAGCTCAAAAATATGAAAGTCATCCAGAATCAGATTAGCTTTCCTTTAATTTTTCTCCTTCTACTACTCATGGGCTTAATGTTTGGATGGTGCTAGCACTTAGAAAAAATATATATTTATATTTCATTTTGAAAATAATTTTTTAAATATGTATTCCTGAATGTATATCGAACCTTTAGTGGTAGGATTAAAAATATACTGATTATTTGGGTAAGTGGAACATGAAAATGCAACGTAATTTAATTTTTATCTCTAAATGTTGAACTTATATTTTCTTTGAAATGATGCTTTAAAATCTTTATTAAATAAATTAGTCTCTAAAAAACTTCGAGCTACTTTATAATTTACCTATTTTTCCTGTATCTGAATGCATTTTTAACACAGGTATATATACATGCCTTTTTTTTTTTTAGGCCTGGTTGCAGTATGCTGGAAATTTGGGATGTGGAAGACCCCTCCAATACACCTAACCCTCCCTTATGTAGCGTCTTGCTCAAGGACCCGAGGCCCTACTTCACCACAGTATTTCAAAATAGTATGTACAGAGTGTTAAAGGTTAACTGAGAATGAGACTACCCATCACACTGTGATGCAAAGAGGTGGGTAGAAAACAATCACTTTGTCTTATTTACGTTAATAAAAATCACAAGCTTTAATAAGGGATCCTTAAAAAGAAGATAATAAAAATATCTTAGTTATTCTGATTACTAAAAGGTAAATTATTTCATTGTTTTCCATTGAATGAAACAATGGAACAGTCTTATTAAGCTTAAAAACAGTCTTATTAAGCTTGTTATCTAAATGATGAAATCATTTCATGCCGTAGAAACAAATTTTAAAGTTTTAAAGAAAAATATATGTAAAAGAACAATGAAATTTAATAAATCAAGGGTGTATATAAGTCCTTTTGTATCCAGCTAGGTGAACTGCTTCAGATTTTCTCTAGTACTAGCAGGTACTCTAGTACCAGCTCAAACTCTTTAAACCTCTTAGAATAGACTAATGCAGTTTCTGAAATGACACTTCCTTAAAATCCTGATACTGATCACAACTTCGTTACCTCCGTGAGGAAATTTGTGTGTAACCATGTGTCTATTAAGGTTGCTTTTGCTTTTACTAGCCCTCAGGAAAGATCTTTAATAGCTTTTAATATTTTTTTATCATTTCAGTTCAAATATTTTTAAAAACAACTTATTTTGTAATGTTTTGAATCTCTTGAAATTTATTTACCCAACCAGAGAAGTATTTTCTATTGATTAATTCCCAACCTAAGTTCAACAGGTTATTAATCTATCTGTATAATCCAGTGGTTTTTCTTCTAACATCCAGGTGAAATAAAAATTGCTGTGGTACGTGACCAAATTTCAGGGTTAAACATAGTCAGAAAAGAAAATCCAGTTAAATTTATCCTATGAGATTTTAAGGTTCGATCCTGAATAAAGCAAAGGCATTTCTATCTTGACAGCCCTGTAGCTCATTGGACATAGTCTTTCTGATTACCATCTTTCCAGTCGTCATCGTTTGTAATAACATATTTCTATATCCTCATTTATTTTGGGGTTTGGATGAGAAAGTTGATGTTTTATAAACATCTTCTCCTCCAGTATAAAACCTGCACAGCAATAATGCTTTGGCAGTGGGAAGTAGTTATCTTGAAGATGTTGCCAAATGCTAAGACTGTCTCTGCTTGAGACAGAGTAAACATGCCACATCTTTGGTATTTTAATATCGATCTGCTTTAAATTAGTCATCTCAGAGCCTTCGTAATTCCCTCATGTTCTCGGCCCTCTACATTCAAGATGACAAATGACTTAATTCCATAGATTAGTTCGCATATGGTAGGTAGGAGGTTCTATTCAAGAAAACCAATAAAATTATTTTTCAACTTTTATAACTGTACCAATATTTAATACCAGATACAAAACCGATAAGAAAGCATACCACATTTTATCAGTATTTTCAGGTAATTTGGGCCTAGGGATGGGACAGAGAAGGAAACAAGCCTTAACAACTGACATGCATAAAAATTAAAATACATTTTGGATGATGTTTTCGTAGGAAATTTTTTAAAGAAATTGGTAGAATTTTCTCTGAAAGAAGAGCTGTGTGACCTAATAAGATCTTTGATACAAGTGTCCTTACATGGATTTATTATTTTCAACTTATATAGTTGTCAAAGATTTTAACACAGGATGCAAAGCAGCTAACAAAGTGTGCCACATTTTACGATTTTAGCATTTTTGAATAATTTGTTTTGGTGTGTAGGGCAAAGAAGGAAAAGAGACATAGCACCTAACATTCATAAAATTAAAGTAACACATTTTTGATGGTATTGTCGTAAAAATATTTTTAAAGAAGTTGGTAGAATTCAACCAAAAAAGGGAAGAACAATATTAACTAATTAAATGTGCCATACAAATATAATGTATTGATATGGATCTGTGTTACTTTCATGTACGGTGTATGTTTAAAAATTAAAAAAGTCCTTGAAGATCTTCTGTGTGTTTTCTATCTTTTCTCATCCTTTACTAAGCATACATTTTGACACTGAAACAATTCTGGCGTGAAGGTAGGAATCATAGGTTCCTAAATTTATTAACCATATTTACATTGGCAATGATCTTTCTTAGCCATTTAAAAACATCTCTGCATAGTCTCACACAGGAGGCAGTGTGTTGTGAAGAAAATAGTGGGGGCTTTGTAATCAGATGGGTCTAATTTTAAATCCTGGCACTTTATTTACTGGGCGTATTACCTACCATCCATTCAGAAGGTATTTATTGAGCACTTACTTTATGCCAGGCACTGTGCCAGTTAAGCTTGGCCAGGTCACATGACTGTGAGCTTCAATTTCTTGTCCTGTAAATCAGAACTCAAGCTACCTACTTGGTAGCGTCATTATGAGATAATGTAAAATAATGTACTAGAGTGTTTGGCACTTACAGATATGCACTCAAAAGTTGTAGTTCCATTGCTCATTCTCCCTGCTCACCAAATAACCAGCTTAGTAATATCAAGTTACATGGTTGGTTATTTCATCTCAGAATTTCAAACAGTTCTATCTTTATTTTCTGTCAATATATAGGAATACTGAACTACAGCTTA
Organism: Paradoxurus hermaphroditus; assembly: GCA_004024585.1. Taxonomy (NCBI): domain Eukaryota; kingdom Metazoa; phylum Chordata; class Mammalia; order Carnivora; family Viverridae; genus Paradoxurus; species Paradoxurus hermaphroditus. Next base: position 24,394 of record PITB01021102.1, on the reverse strand, counting down.
CTTTTGTACAAACAATGCTATTGGCATCTTGCCTGCATATGTTTTATTGTTTATATTTGTGAAATGTGAAGACTGCATGAACACTGGGGGTTGAGTCATGGGTAGGTTTTCCCCAGTGCAATGAAGCATTTCCCTTAGTTTCCTAGGATCATATTTATGCACATTTATTTGAAACTACGGCTAGACGTGAGTTGCACACAAGCTACAACAATCCTCTCCATCTTCTCTCTCTCCATCCTCTGATGTACAGCTTCAGTGACTGGTCTGTGTCTTCTACTCTCTTGCCTCCAATAGACGCTGCGTCAAAAAACACTGAGTACTTTTCATGTTAATTTTAATAATAAAAATTATGCTTCACTTGGTATGTGTCTTATGCAAGCACTACAAACTCAGAATTTTAATTTTGAATAAAGAAATTTGAAAGAAGGGGGAAAATACTCAACAAACACAATTGTGTCATTGTGTCTTCCAACTTTACTATTAGGGATGCCTATTTTGCTTTTTTTCTTTTAACATAATCTAAACACTTTTGTGTTTTATACAATACATATGGAAGTATTTTACAGAGACTGTTTTCAGTGGCTACATACTACTCCGTGTGTGTGTGTGTGTGTGTGTGTGTGTGTGTGTGTGTGTGTGGAGATCATGTATATAAATATGTATCTTAAACATCGTCAAGCTATTTCCACTCTTGTTACTTCATGTAGGTATATATAGGACAGCTCTACGATGAATATCCTAGTACCTTAAGATTTTTTAACTTTCAAATTATTTTCTTAGGCTAGATTCCATAAAGTTAAATTTCAGCAAAGAGATGTGGACAGCCTTATAGTCTACAATGCAGTTTGCCTCTAATTACCTTTGCAAAAGGATTACATATGCCACCAGAAGTCAGTGTAGGACAGTTCCCATTTCACCACACTCCCTTTAACATTGGTCAGGCTTAAATTAAGATCATTTCTTGCTAATTTGTGACACCGGAAATGTTGTTATTTTAATTCACACTTATTCCCCGGTTCCTGAGTTTGGTACCTATTTATGTTCGTTAAACGGCTGCATTTCTCTTGTGTATCGCCTCTTTATATTGATCCACATTTTTGTGTCCAGCTCAGCACTGAGATTGTACAGTACAGGTTTTTAGTGAGTCTGTCTTTTCACTGTTTAGTGATGTAGATGAAGACGCCATATGAGTTGGTATATTCTTACTACTGTGTAGGCTGGAGATCATGCATCAACTGTCTAAAATAGTTTATCGTTTGTACCGTATTCAGTATGTCATATTTAACATTAAATATCAAGTTTTAAAATCGCAGTGCCTCAGCTGTTGAAAGATTCAGCGATCACAATTTCATGGTTAGATACTATAAATTTTGTAAGTTATGTTTATCTCTGAAATTTATTTATATTAAAAAAAATTTTTTTAATGTTTATTTTCGAGAGAGAGTGTGAATGGGGCAGGGGCATAAAGAGAGAAGGAGACACAGAATCTGAAGCAGGCTCCAGGCTCTGAGCTGTCAGTGCAGACAGAGCCTGACGCAGGGCTCAAACTCAAAAACTGTGAGATTATGACCTGAGCATAAGTCGGACGCTCAGCTGACTAAGCCACCCAGGCACCCCTATGACTGAAATTTCTTAAACCATTATTACTAATCTAAACTGGGTTACTTTTTATAGGATGTAGAAATGAGCATTAGTAAATTTTCAACAGTTTTTGACCTTATGAACTAGTGGAGTTTTATGTCCAATAAAAACTCCCTATATTTTTAATCTTTAAAAAGTATATTCTCTGGAGCTCCATTCATAATCTTTGATAAATCCACTGAGTCTCCTCAAAGCAGGTGGGGTGAGAATAAGGGAGAAGAAAAATCTTTTTGAAAATTCTTCTTAACCATCAGGAACAAAAGGAAAATTTGAAAAGAACAGGTAGGTATATAACTTCATGCATAAAAATAAAATTTATATGGGTCAAGAACTTAAAAAGGCCGAACATTAAAACTTTTAGAATATAGGGAAATGCACATTAAGACCACATGACAGGGGCGCCTGGGTGCCTCAGTCGGTTAAGCATCTGACTTCGGCTCAGGTCATGATCTCACAGTTGATGAATTTGAACCCTGTGTCAGGCTCTGTACTGACAGCTCAGAGCCTGGAGCCTGCCTCGGATTCTGTGTCTCCCTCCGTGCCCACCCCTGCTTGCTCTGTCTCTCAAAAATGAATAAACGTTAAAAAAAAAAACCACATGTGTTTGCACAAAATCTGCAAGTCTGGTAATAATTGATGAAAACGGGGGGCAACAAAGTCGGTGCTCACGAAATTGTAGTGGGGAGGCTAAGTTGGTACAGCCATTTTGGAAAATCATTTTTTCTTACCTAGTAAACTTGAGAGTGTGTATAATCCCTGCAGCCAACAATTTCACCCTAAAGAAATGTTTGTACAAATATGCCAGGTAAAACAATTACAAGAATATTTATGGGAGCATTATTTGTACCTGAGAAGAATAAATGCTGAAAACAATCTAAAGGGGCTCCAGTGGACCAGGTAGTGGAGTATTCCCATACAATGGAATATTGTACAGAAGTGATAATGATCTACTCATGTATCAGCAGGACTCAATTTTAAATATAATGTTAAAAATTAAAACTTAAGTTATCAAAGGTGGGGTGTGCGTATAAATATATATGCCACTTAACTTTTTTAAGTTTAAAAAAAAGGGCTGTGTTAGCACATCAGTGTTCTTCAACCTGAGATTCTCTGTCAGGGCCCCCGTGTGCTTAAGCAAGCATCACGAGTTGTTCCGATGACCACAGTCTAGCTGCCAAACAAAGTGTCAGACTGTAGATTTTATTGCGCTTCCACTCATGCGACTTCTTTCTTCGAACAGCAGGTGATGCAACAGTGCCTTTATTGAACAGCACAGACTTGAGAGAACTTTTGATAGAAATTTGATTATTTAAACATGTTTCCTATGAAAGTAATTTACATGCATCAAGAGAAAGTTGGAACACCCTGAAAAGTGTTGAAAAGAAAAAGGAGTATAGCTTCTTAAAAATTACCACATCGTGGGGCGCCTGGGTTAAGCGTCCAACTTCGGCTCAGGTCATGATCTCACAGTTCGTGGGTTCAAGCCCTGCTTCGGGCTCTGTGCAGGCAGCTCAGAGCCTGGAGCCTGCTTCGGATTCTGTCTCTCTCTCTCTGCTTCTCCCCCACTCATGCTCTGTCTCTCAAAAATTAAAAAAATAAACATTAAAAAAAATTTTTTTAATTACCACATCATGGTTCATTGGACTTTGAAAAAAGACATCATTCATAGAAATTGTATTATAACTCATAATTACAATTCATAATAATGAGCAATATAATGTGACTTCTTCATGACCTTAAAATAGCCTCCATATGACAAGAACTCTGTTTTTGCCACCCAACACAGTACACGTGATGGCCTATGTCTGTTAAACACCCGTGTTCTGAAATACATAGAAAAATTACACATTTGTTTTTATTTTTTTTAAGGTCAAGATTTTTATTACCCAACTTTAAGTAGTACATTGATTAGGACTTCAAATTAGGCTCCCCGTTTCTCTTGAATTGTGGTAAATTACTTTTCTGGTGGTTAACTATCAAAATTAGAGAAAAATACACAATGTACCTACTTAATATTAACACGTCCATAAAGAGGTTTTTTTTCCAACAGAGCAAAATTTCTAACCTAGGTTTCAGTAATATTGAACAGGAGACCTTGCTTTTCTTTGAAATGAGGTCTAATCAAGTATATTTTTTATTTGTTTATTTTTGAGAGTGCAACCAGGGGAGAGGCAGAGAGAGAGGGAGAGAAAGAATCCCAAGCAGGCTCCGCACTGTCAATGCAGAGCCCGATATGGGGCTCGAACTCGCAAACCATGAGATCATAAGCCAAAATCAAGAATCAGATGCTTAACCGATGGAGCCACCCGGGCGCCCTGGTCTAATCAATATTAACATTTGATACTTCATGTTCTTTGAATGCCCCGCAGCTCTCAGGGTCGTTCCTGTTTTTCTGCTCAAAAACTGCAGTCTACTGCATGGGGACACTGTGCGGGTCTGTCCACAGGCACTTTAAAGGCACTGTCTTCAAAGAGCTTAGACGCTTGCGTGTGTTTAACCACTCTGTGACCAATGCCCTGGCAAGACAGAAGGGATGCCTGAGCAGACCATGTCGCTTCACATAAGACTTTTCTAGTACAGGTGCTGCTTGATCTGTATCCTACAGGGAAGCTAGGAAGTAACAAACTAAATGGGCAGGGGAAGGGGGGGAGGTACTTTCCAGGTAGGGGGCGCCGCATGTGCAACAGCGCAGAACCATTGAGGCAGATGGCTCAGTCCAGGAATTGCATTTTGGTTCAGTGACGGCGTGCCCGTGTTGAAGTACTTACTGGAAGCTGGAGAGAGACACAAGCAGGTCATGCAAGCAGCAGGGTTTAAAGGAAGATGCGCCTCTGCAGAGGGAAGCCCATACACACGCCCTTTCTCTCCAATCTGGTAGGTCTGGGCCTCCACTTCTTTGTAAATTGTTTACAACGCCTTCCTTACAGAATTGTGAGGATCAGACAAGGTATTCCTTGTGGGAGTGCATTGTAAGGTACTTCACATGCGATCCTTTTTAATACTTCTAAAGACATTGAGTCAACTCTGAATTGGATGTTAACAAAAGGAAGTTCTGAAAGATATTAATAATCCAAAAGAGCAAATAACAAGATCATTTTTATTTGGCTTTGAATTATGTTAGAGGAGCTTTTGCAGATAGATACTGGTTTATTATGCTTGGCTGAGATTAAAATTCATTTGTACCCTTTGAACCCGTATAGACAATGGCCTTTATTGGAAAAACTCCATAGAAGGGGAAAAATTCCATAGAAGAGCTACAGCTAACTCATCTATAGATACTGAGATTATTCAAATGAAGCTGCAAAGCCCCTTCATGGAATGTACCAAATTGAACCAGGACCTGAGGACACAGGAATTAATGTCTGTACAAAAATAGCACCTCAGTCACTGAAAAAAACAAAACAAAAACCAAAACCTGTTCCCAAGGCTTCATCAGGGAGACCTAAGGAATACAAAGGGGATCTTAACAAGAACAATTTCTTTTAGCTGGGACTGTGTGGCTGTCATAAAGGCACAACACCCCTTTCAGCTGCAGGAGTACAGTTAACTGATGGCCGCCAATTAGAGCACCTGCCGCTTCTGGCGTGACGGTCAAGCAGTGGCCACACTCTTCTGGGCAGTCCCCGGCCAATGACAGCGTGGTGGGAACTAGGGCCTGGCCGTTTCTGCCCAGTGCTGGACTCCTCAAACTGGCAACCTTTTCACGGAAGCTGCTCCCTGAGTAAGCCAAGCCCCCGGCAGGTCACCCCGGCAGTCCCCGGCCCCTCCTCTCCCGGGTGTCAGATGGACCTCGCCGCCTGCAGGCCGCCGCACCCAGTCCTGCCTCTTCTCACAGCCATGACCCCTTCCGTCAAGCCTCGTGCCCTTCTTTCTCCATCTCAGCTTCTGTTTCCTGAAGAACCTGAGCTAACCTGGGCAGATCGCCAGCCCCAGTCATAAGCAGAGCAAATTCAGACTTCCATTTCCGTCTGTGGGGTTGTCGGAGAGATTTTTGCTGTTCCCTGTGTATGTGGGGCTTACAAATCCAGAAGCCTGACTCCTTTGCCCACCCATTCTAGTTTTCCATGGATTTTCCAGACGACTCCGAGATGGTGCCACCGAGGAAATTCCTCTCCTTCCAGAACCTCACTGGGGTCCCCAGGGTAATCCCGAGGAGGCCGTCCCACAGCAGCCATTGTCAAGAGAGGGGACCGTGTGCCTCGAGATGCCTGTCTTTTCTCACAGTTCTGCACCCTCATCAAATTATATGAAGTGTTAAATGCTGAAATTTGGTCATAAAATTAACCTCGCCAAGCTCAGCTATTTTAAATGAACAGCTGGGCTGTTAGACTCTCTTTCCAATATGGTGAAAAGCAAAACTATCTTAATCTGAAATACAGACTCGTTTATGCCCCATACTTACCAAAATGGTGTACTGTATGATAAAAACTGGATTAATTGTTTTAATAAATAGGAAGACCCACTAAAAAAGGTAATGTGCAAAATGTTTATTTTGTATATACTTAGTGCCATCTGCTGGCGATGACATATTATAACATTTGTCATGAAATAATTTACCTACAAAAATTGTGAAGGAGCTGGTTGGCATTTGTTTTCCTAGAAAATGGGAGAAATCCAGGGAGAAATAGAACTTGAAGACATGAACGACACTTTTTTTCTTTTTTAGAATAGAATAGGTTCTTCTTTGTTTTACCCACTCTGTCTGTACCATGTCTTCCATCTATCCTACCCCTCTTGTGTCTCAGGAGCTTCCCTTAGCTTCAGCCCTGCCTCCCTGTCCGGGATCACTGATGTTGCCGACATCACGTTTCACTCCAGCACTAATGAACTGCTGAAATCTCCAGCATCTCTTTGTCCCATCTGGCCTCCCGGCCTCCCTTCAATTTATCAAGGTCTCCCCTGCCCTCCTACCTCCTCTCGCTGCTCATCCTTCATGTCTCTGCCCAGAAGTCCCCTCCTCTTGGTAGCTGGTCCTGCCCACCTCCTCCGTGGCTGGCTCATGGCACTCCCCTTGCTGCGTTGTTTGATTGTTTAAAAATCTGTCCGTTTGGGGGCGCCTGGGTGGCTCAGACTGTTAAGTATCTGACTCTTGAGTTCGGCTCAGGTCAAGATCTCATGACGTGGCTCTGAACTTGGCTCTGCACTGACACTGAGGAGCCTGCTTGGGATTCTCTCTCTCTCCCTCTCTTTCTGCCCCTCCCCTACTCATGCACATGCTGTCTCTCTCTCTCTCTCTCTCTCTCTCTCTCTCTCAAATGATAAATAAATAAACTTAAAAAATTATTTGCCTTCAGGAGTCTCTTACTGAGCTCTGCACTACTTAAAAATAGGATTCATGTCTTATTTATCTCTGTGTTCCTGCACAGTACATGGCACATACGAGATGCTCAGTAAATACTGCATGAAGGAAGAATATGGAAAATGGTTAGGATACAGGGGAAAAAAATAAAGATAGGGTGGTTGGTGATCCTCGGGTCATTTTTTTTTCTGTTTTCTGTCTCTCCTACATAGCAAATTATCCAAAAATAGATCAACATATTCTTAAGTATTTTCTTGGTATCCAGCACTGTGTCTGGGTGTTCTGAGGATCAAATACAAAATATTAGTATGCAGATTAAGACTGGCTTTGAATCCCTGCACTACCGCTTACTAGCTGGGCAATTCATTTAAATGTTTTCATTTTTTCTCGTGTGCAGTACGGAGATGTCAAACTGTATCCCTCCATATGGTCTTTTGAAGTAAAAAAATGAGATAATATACATAAAGCATATAAAATAGAGTAAGTACCCAGCAGGTTGCTTGCTGTTGTTCCTTTTGTCATTGTTCCTGTTCAGGTCAGATCAGCATAGAGCATCCGCTGACTGGATGGGGTTTCCATTCTCCACTCAGCACTTTGCTTATTCTTCAGGGACCGTCTGCCCCCTCCAGAGTCTACTATCAACACTTCCCTATGCCAATTTGGGAAGCTTTACTATTGTGTCATTTCTCTGATGAGGGCTAACTTATATCTTTAATTTTAAGAAGCCATGAAGCTAGACACGGAAGATGAACACGGCTTAAATACATGACTAGAGTTTAACTGGCAAAATAGCGGGCTGCTATAGTATAGTGGTATTTTAAGTTTTCAAATAGCTTTGAATTTACTCAGGTGGTCTTTACCTCCAGGTAGAAAATAAGAAACGCAGCAACGCCAAGCCTCCAGAGTTTGCTTCTGACAAATTTCCTACCAGTAAAGGCAAAGCAAATTGAAAAAGATGAATAACTGCTTCTCAACTGGAAACAAATCTAAATACCATCAAGGGAGCTGATGGGCTGGGCACGAATTTTACCTAACGTCACAGCCTAGGATGTGGAGGATGAGTCAAGGTGGCTGTTTCGGTTTACCCTCGGAAGGACTTTGTAAATGCTTCCGTAAATTTCTATTTTTACAGCAGACGATTTTACCATGAGGGAGTCAGAAAACAAAAAGGTAAACAGAGACAAAGGTTCAGGGCGTGATTTTTTACTAAGTGAGTATGTTGCTTTTTCTCCTGTCTCCTACTCCTGATGCCTGAAACAAGGTGAGAAGGGGAGGGATGGCGAAGACAGAAGACGCAGAGGGAAATAGAAGCAAGTGGCGGTCGACAGACAGTAACTGCCTGGGTTGCGCCATGTTGGAACAGTTTTCCGGAAGCTCTTATTCACACAATTGGGGAGAGCCAGGACATGGACCTTTCCAGAAGGAAATCTGGGTTATGAGACCGATCTCTCAGATGGTCCACATTGGTTGGAGAGTCGGTCTAACCGGACCCAGATTTTCTACACTCCGTTCCCTGTATTGACCATAGCTTTTACTTACCATAGCAGGTGATTTTTCTCTGGGCATTATTTTCCCACAACTACTACCACCTGAGAAAAACAAACTTAAACTTCAATTTCAGAATATTTTAGCTAATGCAACTTTCTCATCTTAGGTGGTTTATAATCACGGATTTGCATATACCCCTATGAAATAAAATATTCTGTGTCCAATACTTTCATACTTTTAGATCTTCCGGCACACACACAGAAGCCCACACTCACATTCAGCTTGTCCACAGTATGCCAGAAGCAGGGCCATAGAGAAGAAGAAAGTAGAAAGAGGCCCTCCATTAAAAGACTTTTTGTCTCCAGTAGGAAGATTAATACAGCCACCATAGTAATGGCAAAAAATTTGGTGTTACAACAAGGTTCTCAACTGAATCTATGGATACATCAGACGTTAGAATATAAATATGAGAGCATAGCAAAAGTATACAAGGACTTCTGACAAAGTCACCTGTTTTGTTCTCCAGATCAGAAGGACAGGCAAGGATGCAACTTCCGCTTCCTGTTTTAGTCTCCACTATACCGATCACGACTCCCACTGCAATAACATTTTGGTGCCTTTATTCTCCACTTACTTTCGTTTTCCTTAGGGGTACAAATGCCCCTAAGACCGAGGTCAATGCCCGGCTTCTCCCAAGTACTTGGCAAATGTTTCCAGAATGAATTTATATATACAAACAGGTCCCGCATGCATGGTTCCCACGGAGAACCAGGACCGGGCAGTTAAGGGAGATCAATGGGGGTCTCCAAACGAAAAGGGGAAAGTTGACAGTGTATTACAGAGTCGCACTGACGTAGTGCACTCTCAGGACGTAAGTCTGTCTTTCCTGTTTGCAGCTACTTCCCTCCTGCCTGACTAGCAGAACGCCTCTCTTTCAGGCAACTCACTCCAATTTAGAGGATTTCTAAGGGCCTTTCGGCTCTAAAAAGCCCGTGATCTGTGCATGTCTCCTTGGCACTGACACTTCTTCAGGAGGAGGAGAAAAGAGATGCAGTTAAAAACACACAAAAATGTCAAAATGACTGAAGCTTTCGGGTTCGGGTGGGAAATATGCGAACCCTGGAGTTTGGAGAGGTCTATCTCCTCAAGGAATTGTGGAAGATAGATGAAATAACTCCAATATTTATTGTGGAACGACAAAAGCAAAAGTGGGTAGCAAATAGACTGTATAGTAGCGTATGTCTCATTTGAAAAGTAGGGAAGTTTCCATTCCATGTTTTTTCAAGGTAGCTCCAGAAGCCGAAATTGGTGATTTCTTACTAACACATTTTGAGTGTTTATTTATTCATTTGTTTTTGCGAAAGAGAGAGAGGCAAGCAGGGAAGGGGCACAGAGCCTGATGTGGGGCTCAAACTCAGGAACCATGGTATCATGACCCGAACCAAAATCAAGAGTCGGAAGCTTAACTGACTGAGCCCCTCTTTATAACACATTTTGACCCTGCGTTCAGTCCAGTTTAACTCAGTAGAGTGCTTTGTCAGTACTTCTTACACGGCTGGCGGTGGAAGGAGTAGCAGTAAAGACCTAGCCATGATTTTTATTTTCTATAATTGATGCTCTGACCTCTGGGCCCTTGCTGACCCAGGAGGACTGCCTCCCTCAGGGTTAACTAATTCCCAGAGATAGCAAACAACTACAGGCGCCTTTCAAGTGCAAACTAACCAATCCATAGCCCACACTCCTAGCTGCCTGTTTCATAGGCCCTCACATTCCGGGCCATCCTCCCCCTGCCCCAATCACCAGGGCCAGGTACCAGGCAACTAGGGACAGCCTCTGTGCTCCAGAACTTGCTAGAATTATTCAAATTAACCAATTCTAAACTTATGGACATTCGCTTGCCCATTTCTTCCCCCAGAAACCACCATCAAGCCCGGTACCCCCATTTCCCACCACTTCCCTCTGCCTCCTGATTGGCCTTGGCCTTCTCCCCAAGAAGTGCGGCATGGTGCGCCCCCTCTTCTCCCACACCAGGGGCCTTTCTTCATGAAAGTCATTGCCATGTCCCTGTGTCTTGCCGTCCATGATTAAAACAAACCCCGAAGGCCCCAATCCAAGACGCTGACCACCAACCAGGGAAAGGAAGCAGGCACACGGGTCCTCGGAGACCCCCGGAGCCCCCGCCCAGAGGGACCCTGTTCTTTCCACTCTCACCCACACGAAGCGAATCCGTGGGGACCGCGGGGACCTTCCCTGAGGCCGCGCGGCTCAGCGCCCTGCGGTGGGCTCGCTGGGAAGGAGGGGGTCCGCTTCCTCTAGAGCGGACCCAGCTTGCTCTCCAGGCTCCCTGCTCGCTCGGCTCCCGCGCTGGGTTCCCGGGGAGCGGAAGTCGGGGGCACAGGCCTCTGAAGCCTTTTCTGTTTACTGGCGCCCGTTTGCTGAAATTTAAAATTCTCCGGAGGAAATCAGATTCCCGTCGGAGGCAATTTGGTGACAGTGCGAGGCGCGCGTGTGATTCCGCGCCGTTCCCGAGGGCGTGGAGCTGTTCCCGGAGATGTGACAAATGCAGCGTTCAGCCAGACAGGGCAGGTGCTCGATTTAGAACCCGGAGGTGAACGGCTGATGCGACATCTTGCTGATACTTCTCGGATGCGACGTTCCCCAAGTAGGTGACAGCCTGGGAAAATAACGTGAAATTGCCTCGACTGCACTCACACGCCGGTAGAATGTAAACGTTTTTTTTTTTTTTTTTTTTAACTAAAAAAGTACTTTTAAGGCTTTTGTTCCACCAGAGAATGGAAACGACCCGGCAGTGAGGAGCGCCGGGGTATCAGTGAAGCAGGGCCGTGCCGTGCGTTGGGTTATTAATGCAGTCAGAGACACAGAGGAAGTCGGAAAAGGTATTCTTAAGTGATGTCTTAATGCAAAAGTAAAAGATGAGCGATACTGAGCTGTCTGCTATGCAGCTGAGGGAAACTGAAATCAGAACTGCCATTAGAGCCTGGGTTGACTCCGATTCTCCCTTTCAATTTCTTCCTGGTGATTGATAAGTGCAGGTGGAACAGAAAGACATCTGGGGGCGCCCGGGGGGGTGGGGCTCAGTCGGTCAAGTGTCCGACTCTTGATCTCCGCTCAGGTCATGATCTCACGAATTGGGAGTTCGAGGCCCGCGTCAGGCTCTGCATTGATGGCGAGAAGACTGCTTGGGATGCTCTCTCTCTCCCTCTGTCTCTGCCCCTCCCCCACTCATGCTCACACACACTCTCTCTCCCAAAATAAATAAATAAACTAAAAAAAGAAAAGAAAAAAGACACCTGACTTTCCCGCGCTTCAGTTTACCCGTCTCTGAAGCAGAGAAGATTCGGAGGGCCCTCCCCCACCAGCTCCAGGACGCTCCTGTTTGTGAAGGGTCGACCTTTTCCAGAATAAGAGACCGTAAGTACAGGATCGTTCTCAGAGATGAGTGATGTATTATTATTAGCAGACGTGTTTATCACGACCAGAAAAATACCGCTCGTTGGCATCACTCGTGCCAAGAATCTCGAAGTCAATTTTAAGGCAAAGTCTGACAATTAAAAATATTTTTAAAATCACATTCCTGCTATGTGCCAGAGACTGGAAGGAGCTCAGAAAGCAGATATGAATTCTCTGCCCTCAAGGAACCTCGAGGAGAAAATAGACATACAAACCAACAATTACGCTAAGTATTATAGGTATTGATTGTTGTGGCAGTAGGGTATGTCTCCAGACTGGGAACATAAAATTGTGACCCAGGATTATTGTGATTCCTGAAAGGTGGAAGCTACCAATATGCAAATGAGTCACATGTGGACCAAGAGGCACTACTGCCTTGAGGAAGCGAATCAGATCCCCTCAAAGTCTCTGGAATCTCCACATACCCAGCAGTCCTAAAAGCCTTCCCAGAGAGGGGAGGACAGGGAGATGCAAGTTGTATATAGAATTCGCTAATTGTTGGATGTTGACTATGACTGCCACTGGCTTTGCTGGCCAAGATGAAGTGAGTCCACAACAGCCTCTCTCTCACACAAACCGTAGCTAAAAACCAATACAACATACCGCAACTCCTTAAGGAATCTGAGCACTAAACAATGGAAGATAAGTTGGAAGGAACAATGGAAGGAAAAACAAAAATTTAAGTAATAGCAGTATTGTGGTATTTGGGGTCGTTTTTCCCTTTCGTCGCACAGCTTTGACTGGCTAGTGGCCCCAGTTATGGAATGGCACACAGGCAGACGTTAGAACCCTAAGGAAAAACTCCTTTCTTGACCAGAGAAGGAAAGGGGGCCCCTGTGAGCTGAAAAGTATGGCACACATCAACTTTTTCCCTTTTTTCCCTCCTACCTCTAACACAAGAGTGGCCCCAGTCTGGAACTTCGTCGCAGTGCTATAGGCGTGAGCCTTAAAGCACTGAGGAAAAACTCGTTTCTCTTGTCAGAGGAATCTGGCAAAAGGGCTCCCAGTAGTCCAAAGAGTCTAGTAGAAGTCTCCACTACTGTTTTCTCTCTTTTTTTCTCTCACCGTTTTGCCCACAATGCAGCGCTAGTCCTATGGAATTGCATGACGGCGTGGTCTGAATAAATTCTAAGAGGAACTCATTTTTATGGCCAGAAGAACCAGGTACAAGTGTCCCTGGGAGCCTGAGAGTGTGAGGGATATCTTGCAGAGGTCAGAACTAGAGAAGAGAAAGCTCGAACTCTGCGTACAAACTAACACAAGGTCTGGGCTAGGGACTAAGCTGCGCATGCCTGAAACTGACCCAAAGCAACATGGCCACCACTCTGAGATCTGACCCGATGGTGAAATCACGGCCCCACACAACTGGCGACCTGTGTTCTACTAGGCTGGTTAACTCCTAAAGCAAGCAAACAAACTCAACATTCTCTAGATTTCTAACTGGAGAAAGAAAAAAAATCCAACAATCGCCAGAGGATTTTAATGGCACCCAGAGCCTCACAACACATCAGATTGTTTAGAATATAATCTCTAGTTAGTTAGCAAAGAATCAGGAAAATGTGACCAGTTCTCAAGGGAAAACCATCAACAGATGCCAATCCACTCCGAAACAGCAAAATGCATATTCTTTTCAACTGCTTATATAGGCCAGGTTCTGAGCCTTTAAATAAACCTTAGAAAATTTTAGATAATTGAAAGCATACCAAATATGTTCAAAGTAACATGTATGATCATAAGAAAATTAGAGAAAAAAAACACAGAAAGATATCTAATATATATCTGAACATCTGGAAATTAAACAAGGCTGTTCTAAATAGTCCCCTGGTTATTTAGTGAAAAGAAGAAGTTTCAAGGTAAATAAATTTTATTTTATTTTTTATATTTTTTAACACTTATTTTTGAGAGACAGAGAGAGACAGACCACAAGCAGGGCAGGGGCAGAAAGAGAGGGAGACACAGAATCCGAAGCTGGCTCCAGGCTCCAAGCCGTCAGCACAGAGCCTGACGCAGGACTCAAACCCACAAACCGTGAGATCATGACCCGAGCTGAAGTCAGATGCTTAACCTACCGAGCCCTCCAGGCACCTTACTAAATAAAATATTTTTAAAGAATAACAGTGAAAATACAGCTTATGAAGAGGGTAGGAAGCACTTAGAGAAAAAAAAATACAGTATGAAATGTTCATATTAAAAAGAGAGTCTCAAATCAATAATCTGAGCTTCCACATTAAGAAACTAGAAAAGAATCAACTAAACCCAAAATAAGTAGAAGGGAGGAAATAATTAAGATAAGAGCAAAATTCAGTGAGCAAGAAACCAGAAAAGGGAGAGTGAGAGAGAAAAAGGGAGGAAACAAGCAACAGCTAGCAGTATCAGGAATGAAAGAGCAGATGTCATTAGGAGGAGGACTCCCAGGAGCCCCTTGTCCTCGGGGGACCCGGGACCCTGGGAGGAACTGGAGGTTCATTGGAAGAGACTATCAGGACCCCGACCTCAGGTCAAAGAGACACACTCAAGGAGAGGCTGTGGATAGTTACCGAGACCTCAAAACAGTGTCAGAGTAATGAATGGGCAGAGCCAGGGTCTGGGGCCAGTTTAGAGGCCATGCAGAAGGACATGGTGGCCAGAATTGTGTTGTAGCTAAACCCTCTGTCATGTTGAGACTAGCTCTTGAGGGAGTTCTAATATCTCTCATGACACCGTGAGGTATGAGTGTTTGCGAGCAAAGATTCCCTCAGGAGACATAGAGACAGAGAGTCTCTGAGAAGCATGGCCTTCTGATTTGGCCAGAGCTGGGTTGGAGGCCAGGACAAAGTAAGCTTCTGCCACCCCTTTCCCTCAAAGGGGAATCCTAGTACCGTTACGAGAGAAGGCGGCTGCCACACTGCCTGGCGCATAGTAGGTGTTCACTACACACCGGTTTCTTCTCACCCGCCTCAGAGGCCACGCTACCTAAGGCCATTTGTCAGAATTGTCACTTGGGGGCAGAAAGCACCAAGTCCGAGCAGGAGCTGGCAGAACTTGTGGCAGCCACGTGGCCAGTCCCTCCAGGAGGATGAGATGCAGGAGAGGTGCTCCACAGACTAGCCTCGAAGTGGGGGGCCCGAAGCCTAAAACACCGTGGACAACAGGCCGCCCTGCAGGGCCTGTTTGCATGGGCGGAGGAGCCCCCCGGGGACGTGGGCTGGTCCCCCTATGGGGTAGACTCTTTGTAGAGAGCTGAACAGACCCCCAGGGGAGAAGACCTCCCAAGAGAAGGGGTGGTAACAAAGCCTTCGCTGCTGAAGGAAGTGGGGGTTCTGAGCTCAGTGCGAAGGCAGTTACTCACCCCTGTGACGGCCCAGGCTCTGGGATGCACGTGTTTGCCTGCTTCCTACTGAGAGGAAAGACACTACACTTTTTTTTTAATAGTAGTTTTGTCTGTAAATTCTAACACAGGGCATTCCCTGCTTGGCATTCCTCCAACAGCCAGTCACACAGAGCTGGTCCTTCGGTCCCCACGCCCGATCGTCACAGGCCACAGCACAGCTTTGCTCTAGAGAGTCTTAGAAATACCAGCTGGAGCTTGTATGTAAGTGGAGGCGGGGTGAAGGCCCTGCCCGAGGCAGCCAGACAACCGGTGAGTGAAACTCAAATTGTCCTGATAATTTGACCTCATTTTCCCCTGCCTGGTGGAGAAACCTTGGAAAGATAAGGCAAGAATAGTAATGATCAGTAATTACCATCTATTGAGCCACTATCTTGGGCCCAAACTATGCTTAATGTTCTAAACATATGATTTACTCTTTATCACAATCCTAAAACTCTTTCTCCTCCTTTCCCTCCTCCTCCTCCTCCTTCTTCCTTACTATGCAGAAATACCCTGATTAAAGGAAACCTAGAAAGCAGAAATATACATTTGGAAATGAATCTTTTGACTGGGCTTTGATGTTAACACAGGCAAAAAAAAAAAAAAAAAAAAGGTCGGTTCTCGTTTTTTAAAAAAACATATTTAATAAAGTCAGTACTTGGTAAATGCTTGTCGATTTAATTCATGAAACATATAAATGTTAAATGAAAACATAAATGTCCCCCAAATGGAAAAGATGACCTTTTTTTTGCCTAGCACACAGTACCACAGCACTGCACCTCCATTTTCCTGAGTTTTTTTTTTAAGGTAAGTGGCGCCCCCTGCAGGACAGCCCTAAGACACTAGGTGAATGCCGGCCAACCAGGAGCCCTGAGTTCATTACAAGGGAAAATGATTTTTGTGTATTTTATGCCTTTTTAACCAATCTCTTTGGAAGAAGCAGATGAAAATTTACAATTTTAACAGAGAATGTTTATTTTATAACAGAGAAGCTATATTAAAAGATCAGCTGGGGCCCAGAACACACATATTTTTCCTGTGGTTCCAGCCAAATGTGAGACCAGGGACTGGGCGTAATTCATCAGAGCCAAGCAACTCTCTGCAGGCAGGTCGTACGGCGCCCACCTACCTTTGCAACAGTGCCTGTCTCCAAATGCAAACACAGCCAGCCAACTCCTCGGAGAAGGACGGGAGGGAAAGCCAAGCCTGGCAGCCGGCTTGGCACCTCCAAGTGCCAGAAGCCACCTGCACACGGCATGGTGTAAAGGAATAGCCATAGTGCCCTGCAGCCATTTCCTTCTAGAAACCAGCAGTGGTGGGGCTCAGCTCCCGCAGGGAAGAGCTTCTGCGAGGGCGAGGCAGAAAGAGGAGGCCTAGACTGGGGAGGGCTTGGGAGACACCTGGTTCTTCTCTGGTCCCCAAGGCCCACTGCTGTCTGGTTAATACTACATTAAATAGAATGCATGGATTCTAGCCCGGCTCCACCGGGAGGTTCCTGAGTGATCCTGGGAAGTTACTTCTCTCGGAGTCTGCTGTACAAACCACTCCAAACTTAGTAGCAGGAAATGAAAATAAGCATTTATTATCTTTCATTGTTTGGATGTTGACAGGGCCCCAGTAGGCAGTTTTGGGTCCTGCGATTATCATTACACAGTGGCTGGGCTCTAGTTCTCTCGAAGGCCTTTCCATTCACATGTCTGCTGTCTAACCTGGGGAAACCGAAATGTCTGGGGGCTTCTTGGACACCCCTCCCTGTCGGAGTGTGTTCCCTCCACATGGACCCTCCAGCATGGTGGCTTCAGGGAAGCTGGACTTCTTACACAAGGGTGCGTGTCCTAGGAGAGAGGCAAGTGGAAGTCAGTTGTCTTTTGTGACCCAGCCTCAGGTCATGCAGTGACCCATTCACCACATTGTTTTCCTGGAGGCGTTCGAAAGCCCTGCTCATGTTTCCAGCGGAGGGGAATGTAGATCCCTCTTCTTGATAGGAAGAATGTCAAAGAATTTACAGAGGTGCTTTGAAACCTCCACAGAGCCTCAGTTTCTCTATATGTTAAATGGAATAATAATACTTCTTGGGATAGATCTTTGGGAGTGGGGGTGGGAGGATAAATGGGGCTAGTGCAGATGTACTTGTGGCAAAAGTTAAGGCACTGACGTAAGAGATGAACAATTAGAAAAAGCTGTCTGATAGTATTCATTTTCAAATTGGACTATATTATAATATTTCAAAGGCTAAAGAGCAAGCATCATTTTCTCATGGACATTCTTCTCTTCAATAAATAGATCACCTAAGCTGAAAGAATATAATCTCTCCCTTAGGATCAACAGCAAAGCCATTTTGAATGAAAGAGAAACGTAGCCTCTAAGCACTTGTGCTTTCTCCTGAATTTGCCCTTGATCAAAATAAGGTTGCCCACCATTGCTATGCAGCTTGTTAACCCCATTGCCAAGCTCAGTGTCTTGCAAAAGCCGCTGCTGAGTATGAATGTTTATAAAGGAAAGAATTTAGGGGTGCCTGGATGGCTCAGTCAGCTGAGCATCCAACTTTGGCTCAGGTCATGATCTCATGGTCTGTGAGTTTGAGCCCTGCATCAGGCTCTGTACTCAGAGCCTGGAGCCCACTTTGGATACTATGTCTCTTTCTCTCTCTGCCCCTCCCCTGCTTATGCTCTGTCTCTTTCTCTCTCTTTCTCAAAAATAAACATTAAAAAAAATGAATTGTCATTGGTCTATTTATCATGAAAAACGATTGTTATTTTCACTCTATAGCAATAAGATAAGTAAAAACTTTTCCTTTGATGCAGGCAGGCTGGGTCCAAGGACCCAGGGGGTGTCCCACAGGACCAGCCAAGAGGGCTTTAGGCTTCCAGTAGGATAAAAATCCAATGCGAGCTGGGGAAAGCGAAAGCAGAGTTTACTGAATAGCATGAGTGACAAGACAGAGAATAGCAGACGGAGTGTCTGGGAGACTCCGAAAGGAAAGGAAAATTGAGTCTCACTCTTGCTTGGGGTTAGGGTTTTATATTGAAAAGGGGTCACAGGTACGTGTTCCTCCAGGAATCCTCAGTAGGGTCCAATCGAAGGCAAATATCAGGTGAACCATAGGTGCCGTCCCGTAAATTACCGAAGGGAGGGGTCCTGAGGCCAGCAGAGCTGAAGTTTATTGGAAGTTAATGTCCCGGACTGTGTTTGGGATCCAGCTCTTCTGAGATGTTATCAGGTGCTTGGGGCCCGGGACGAAAGTCAGAGGATGATTAACTTCCTTGCTTCCCCCTTAATGTGGGAACATAGCTTCTTGGGCTTATTCAGAAGCAAAATATAGAACATGAGTAAAAGGGGCCTCGTAGAAAAACAACAGAAATGTAGTCATTCTAAACCGGAAACTGTTCACCTTTCCCGCCTCACCTTTGTCCATTTCGATTGTCATATTAATAGCAATTCACTCATTTATTAGTCAGAACTCTTGGTTATAAGCATTTTTTAAAAAAATGCGAGCAGGCTTAACAGAAAAAGGAACTGGGTGCCTTAAACCCTGTAATGTCGGGATATGGCCGGACTTCAGGCAGGGCCCCCAAGCAGCTTCTGGCAGGAAGTAGGATTCTTCGGGATTCCTTCACTCATCCATTTTCTCTCTCTCTCTCTCTCTCTCTCTGTGTGTGTGTCTCGCTCTCTCTCTTTCTCTCTCTGTCTCTCTCTCTATGTCTCTCCCTCTCGTTCTCTCTCCCCTTCACTCTCTCTCTTTCTCTCCCTCCCACCCCTGTTCTCATGCTGTCTGTTGCATTCCATTCCTTCCACGGATTGATTTTTTTCTACTTCTCAGCTGACATGACAAGCAGAAGGTGGCTGCTCTGTCATGTTCTATTTTGAGTCCTTCATTCAGCAGACTTGTCCAAACTAAATTAGACAAAATTCTTGGGAGAGACAATAGATTCGGCCCTGTGTGGGTCAGCGTCCATTCATCGGGGGAGAAGGGACAAGTCCCACAGAACAGCTGCAAGCTCCCAGGTGTAGGTGGGGGAAGGAGGAGTGCGGTGGGGGGCTGGCGCGCAGGGACAAAGGGATGCACTTGGAGAAGGGGGGACGCTCCAGAGGGTAGCTACTACCACTTTTTTACTCACACATTTTCAGGTGTAAGGGCAGGACTCTGTTTTATTCATTTGTTCCGTGTCCGTATCAAGCACACTGCCCATCCCATAGTAAGTACTCACTGCATGCTGGATTTATGAAAGGAAGTTTTTATCATCACACTTAGTAAATAACAAAATCTCGGGGTCATGGGGACGGCCTTTGAGAAGCTGGTGATAATTAGCACACGAAACGGGACCGTCTCTTTCCTGTCCACCTGGATTATTTGAAATGTAACCAAAAGGTGTGTGCTGATGCGTGAAAACAGACGTCTCCAATATAATTTCTTCTTTTTTATGAATTGCATTTTTAGGTGGAATTCTTTCTGTTTGTAATTAATGGTATAAAGAAAAAGTCCATAGTGATCAAGGGGAGACTGAGGACGTAGTATTTGGATAGATAGATACTTGTTAGGCTTAGAGTCTAAATAATGCTAATACGGATTGAATACAAGCAATGGAGACTTTAGAGTCTGTGAGCTAGCGATGCACTAGGGCTTCACGAAATCTATTCATTTGAGATGAAAAAGAAAATGACCTGGAGGTGGATTACTGGGAGAAGATTGAAGGCGGGAAGAAAACATTGAGTGAAAATCTAGCATTCAAGCTAGCCCTTGTCAACGGGAATAAACACTATACGCCAGTCTCATCTTAATCAAAGCACCACAGGTTTTTGAGCAAGAAAGGACTCAGGGGAGCATATATTGTACCCTTTTGCAGTAATATTAAGTGACTTGACCAAAGCCATCTAGCTGAACTGAGGCATCGAGGGATCCAAACGTCCAAGCATGTGGATGTCCTGGGAGAAGTGGCTCTTTCTTCCCCCCTCAGAGCCTGTTACTTGCTGTTTCAAAGGGGAGAATCGTCGGCCAGCAGTGATTTAATCGTATGCAATAAACGCCCTGGCTTCTGGGACTTCTGTCCTGTAGTGTTGGCAGGCAGCAGGATGCCCTGAAGCTTATCTCTGCAGCTCAACTCCAACACTGTGATATTTGCTCTTTCTGCCAGCTGCTTTCCTTGCCCACTTTTCCAGAAAGGCACTAAGCTGGGAAGTCTGACACAAACTGCCGATGTCTAGTTTTATGCATCATCCAGCTACCTTTTCCAACTCAGTCACATAAATATCTTTCCATTTAGGTCTATTCACCAGGCTGCTGCTTTCCAAAATGGCAGCGTTGCAACCCCCTGGGGTGTTGCAGTGGGTTGTCAGCAGTAGGGCAAGTCATTGCTTACTAAAAATAGGGCCTGAGGTCTGCAGAGGACTCTCTTTTCAATATATAAATTAAAGAGAACTCAAGTTAATCACTGTGATGTGTCACTCTCAGTCACCCTGAACCTACTTTCTCATGAAAGCCCGTAACTGTTGGATGGGTGTGTATAGCGCTTATTTTCAAGGAAGCCATTTTTAGCTCACAACTCTTGGGGTCTTTCCTGAATGTTCCACTCACAAGATAGTATAGAGTTCAGGATTAGGCAGAGTGGCCCCATCTGGGTCAATATCCCTGTTCTACTCCTAACTAGCTGTCTGACCTTGAACAAGTCACAGCCTCTCTACATTTTCTCCCTAGTAAGTTGGAGGTAATAAAAGTATGCACCTTGTAGGTTGCTGTGAGGATTAAATAGTGCATATGAAAGACACAGAACAGTGCCGAGGACCTGGTAAAGGCTAGTTTTACAGTAGCCGATACTATTTATTACTCGGGGTATTTTCTGAGGGTTTTTTTTTTTTTTTGATGTTTTTACCAGTTGTTTTGGGCGTAAAGAACAAATACCTCATTACTGTGTTGAATAATGCCCACACATAAATACATAGGGTGCTGCCACGTGGATTTCTTTTGTTTTCAAGGTACTTAAAATTCCATGGCCCTCTTCCTTGGCTAACACCAGAAATGTGGCTTGGGCTTGGGTAGCTCCAGGAAAAATGAGATTCGGCACAAGCTGCCGTTCCCCAAAGTCTTTCATGACTCTCTTCACCGGCTCCTCACACTTGCACCTTGATTCCTTTCTCCTTCCCTCCAGCCATCATTTTTCAGCTCTTTCTGTTTCCGGCTAGTCCGAGGAGCGTGGGAAGGAGGAGATGCCTGCTCAGGTTGTCCAAGCTGTGGCAAAGCTGGATCCGGGCCAAGGGGGAGGAACAGGAGTCTGGGAGGCAAATCCCTGGCGTTCCAGGCTGAAGTTCCAAACTATTTTCCAACCAATGCTGGGCATGACTGCACCGCGGGTCAAGCTGGCATCTGTGACCTGATCAAAGTGTTGGAGAGACTACAGGAGAGAGACTCAAATAGAGAGTGCTGTGGATGAAGATCTGTCTCTGATGTGTGCAAGCCACTTTGGAATTTGAACGGAAAGTGACATCCTAACTTCCTTGCCACCTCATTGTTTTTTCCTTTTACTGTGCTGACTCTACATAAGATAAGTTTATACACTGTATGTTAAAAGTCTATCCTATAACCAAGGAATACGAATAAAGATCATGTCTTTTTCCCCTGAGGTTGTGGGTCTCTGCCTTACCATTTGGCAGTTGCCTGGGGAGCTTCTAAGAGGTTCACATGATTCTCTTCCTGACTTCATTGGTTCGGGTGAGGTCTGGCCACTGGCAGTTCTTAAAGGCTCCTGGGTAAGATTAATGTGGCCAGAGCTCCGGGGCTGAGACCGGGCAGACATATGGTATTTGCTGAACAGCTGTGGGTATCCCCCCACCTTGTTTCCCCAACTTCAAACTCCAAGAAAGGATCAGGGTAAGGGTCACTATCTGTTACACTATCTGTGGAACCTTTTAACTAA
Source organism: Paradoxurus hermaphroditus (assembly GCA_004024585.1). Classification (NCBI taxonomy): domain Eukaryota; kingdom Metazoa; phylum Chordata; class Mammalia; order Carnivora; family Viverridae; genus Paradoxurus; species Paradoxurus hermaphroditus. The sequence continues at coordinate 2,238 of PITB01021102.1, read as the reverse complement.
GTTTTATAAATAGTATGTGGTCTATTGTTATCTACCTTATTTTTTCTTTTCTTTTTCTTTTTTTGGCAGTATTTTCAAGACCTGTTTCCAAGATCCATCTTAAACTACTAAAAAAGAATTATTAAGGACATTCAAGAGCTATTTCTCCAAAATATGACTCCAAAAAAAAAAAAAAAAAGAATGAAGGATAAACTTGGTGAAAATGTATCTCTGTTCTCTATTGCTTTTTTTCACTTTTTTTTTCTACAGGGAAAATCTGTATGCTTCTCCTGAATGTCTCCTTTTAAAATGTACAGATTATTAAATACTAAGAAGAAGGGAATTTGAGAAAAATGTTTATTTGTTTTTAAAAAAATGCAAAATGGAAGCAAAATATTGAATAGGAGCCCACGGTCTGTCAGGCCCTGCAAACCCCCTCCCTCCGCCCCGTGGTGGCCTGGGTGCCGCCCAGACCCTCCCTTCGGGTCTGCAACCAGGGGTGTAGGTTGCTGAGGGCTTTGGGTCCCTCTTTGGGAATTGCTCTTGGGTGTGCACATTCCTCGGAGCTGCCTTGCTCAGATCTCTGCCCCCGCTCCTTGCAAGCAACCAGCATCAATGATCAGTTGCTGTGAGATCAAAGGGTGGTGACCCTTGCACAATTTGGGGTGATTTCGAAGGGCCATGCCAGCTCCAGAGCTCCCCGTTGATTGGCCAAGGCCTCTGTGGCAACCACATTGTGGTTCAATTTCTCTTTGCCCAGTTGCACCTTCCTCCCTCTCTTACAGGTTTTGTTCTTGAGAGCCCCCCACCTCCCAACACACCACCTGCAGGTATATTTTCATCTCAGAGTTTGCTTCCTGGGCCCCATGACCTACCACAGAGGTTTCCTTCAAGAAACCTGCAGTCTAACAGAGAAATTGGACAAATAAATAGGCATATAGACTGTATGGTAAGTAGTACGACCGAAGACAGTCTTGGTTACCGGAGGCAGAAAGGGACTCCGGGAGTGGCCTTGTGAGGGAATGAAACTATGACAGGAGAAGGGGCCTCTGGAAAGAGGCGAGAGGTGGAGATTGCTGAGAAGAACTGAGTGTATCAGAGATGGGCTCACGGCCTCAGGGAGTACAAGGAGAGGTTGGCTAGAGAGGAAAAATCGTGCAAGGCATCCAGGTGCTAACCCTGGAGAAGGGAGACAGGAGACTGCACGATGTCTAGGTTGGTCAGTCCTTTACCTGATCCATGCCTGGGGGGCCTGGGGGCCCTGGGGGGCAGGTGAGAGGCTCTGGCTTCCGGCTAGGAGACAGCAGAGGCCAGCCAGATGCAAGCAAGTCCTGGCCCAAATCCAAGCCTGGGGGTGGAGTTCTTTGGCTCCAAGTATTTCTTTTCTTTTTAAGTTTATTTATTTATTTTGAGAGAGAGAGAGAGAGAGAGAGAGAGAGAGGACTTAGCATGAGTGGAGGAGGGGCAGAGGGAGAGGGAGAGAGAGAATCCCAAGCAGGCCCTGAGCTGAGCTGTCAGTACAGAGCCCATTGTGGGGCTCCATCTCGTAAACCGTGACATCATGTACTGAGCAGACAAAATCAAGAGTCAGACGCTTAACCAACTGAGCCACGGGGGCCCCTGGGTCCCAGGATTTCTCAGGCCACCTGGGTATGAGGGTCACTCAGCATCCCTCAGGGAGGAGCCTGCTTCTGTCTAGATACATTTGTGGGGCTTTGAGAGCCAGGAGCAGGTTGGGACACTTCTGGGCACGTCATGCTTCAATCATTACTTCATTTATTCACTCTTTAATCCATTTATTTATTCCTGAAACTTATGTCAGCCATTTCTTCCCTTCCTCATTCCAGAAAGGATTTAAGATGTTCATCCTAGCACCCACTAGACACCAGGCACGTAGGGTTTCAGAAATACACTGTTCCCCATCTGTAATGGCCTTTTCCACGTTTCCTTCTCTTCAAAGTCTATTGTTCGAACAGGGCCTAGACCAAGTTTCATCTCCTATCTGCACACTCGTCCGCGATCTCAGCCACCATCTTTTCTCTTTAGAGCTCTTTCAGTACTTACACTCTGGATCACATATTTTCCGTACTTTGTCCTAGCCTACCCTGCCTCTCTGACTAAACTGTGAGCCCTCCGGGGATGGAGAGTGAGTATCCGAATTTTTAATGTCTCTAATGTCTACTGAGGCACTAGGGACATAGCGAGCCCTCATTGCCGGGGATCGCAGTTTAGAGACACACGGACCTCTGCCCCGGAGTG
>PITB01021101.1:0-29668 GCA_004024585.1 Paradoxurus hermaphroditus | reverse complement strand
TTGTTTTATTCATGTAACAAACAGTTATGAAGTGCCACCTATATGCCACGCTCTGTACTAGGAGTGGGGGATTTAATGACAAAAAAAAAAAAAAAAAAAAAAGGTATAGTGTCTATTCTGGAGTCCCTGTCAGCTGTGAGCAAGTGGCTAGTAACCGAGGTCATTTTCGTGTGGGCCGGAGCTGTCTGCCTACAGCTGACCGTACACTCTGGGCACACTTTTTCCTTATAATCATTGTTAGGGAGGAAATTTCCAGAGTTCTGAAAAAAAAGAACTAGAAAAAGAAAACATCAGGGATGGGTCATATTAGGGGCACCCTCTGGCTCAGTTAGTGGAGCAGGTGACTCTCGGTCTCGGGGTCGTGAGTGCGAGCCCCAAATCGAGGGGAGAGTTGACTTACGAAAATGGATGGAAAACGAATGTATCAACCACATTCGAATAAAACCATCTAAATAAAGCTAACTTTTCTCTTGGAAAGCAAAGAAAGAAAAATAAAACTTACCACTCAGAAACAACATATCACACCTTATGTTAGTTCCCCTTCCTATCTTTTTACCTATGCACTCATTTTCGCGCAATTGGTGTTTCTTACCATCGGGGTTACAAATTAATATTTCATATGTTATGTTATTTTAAGCACTCAGTAACCTTATTTTTATGATTTTATTTTATTTTTCTATTTTTTAATGTGTATTTATATTGAGAGAGAGAGAGAGAGAGAGAGAAAGTGCAAGGGGGGAGGGTCGGAGAGAGAGGAAGACCCAGAATCCAAAGTAGACTCCAGGCTGTCAGCACAGAGCCTGATGCAAGTCTCGAACCCATGAACTGTGAGATCGTGACCCGAGCTGAAGTCGGACGCTTAACCCGCTGAGTCACCTGGCATTTTTATCATTTTAAAGCCTGCCATCATATCTGGGACACTGTGCCCTGAAATGAGAGGGGTGGCGTTTGCAAATCTCTTGTCACCGGCTTCCACACCTCTGACCAGGTCATGATCTCACATTTTGTGAGTTTGAGCCCGGCGTTGGGTTCTGCACTGACAGCGTGGAGCCTGTTTGGGGTTCTCTCTCCCCCTCTCTCTGCCTTTCCTACACACACACTCTCTCTCCAAATAAATAAACAAACGTTTACAAAAGTAACTTCTCCTTCCAGGTTTATGAGACAAGATCTGACTACCAAACAGTTGTTGCTCTAGGCTTAAAAAGACTATCTGCAGTCTGAGGCTTTTCCAAACTCACTCTCCTTCCTTCCCTGTCCCTGCTGACAGGTGCCCCACCCACCTGAAGGACAGCCAGTCTGAAGGACCTGCTTTCCCAGTCCTGCTTCTCCCCCGCCCTTTGTCATTCCCAGTCGTGTCCCTGATCAATCTCTTCCAGTTCAGACCCAGTTTGGGTGTCACCTTCCTGGAAGACTCTCAAACTAACACAAGGTGCTTCCCAGTAAAGGGCAGGAAAGACGCCCCAAACCAGTGGTGGGCACCAAACAGCAGCTCCTGGGGGCCACCTGGGCACGCCTCGTCCCAAACCTGCATCAGCGACATCCGTCCGATGGCGCGACATTGGCCGTGATGGAAGCGTTTACCCTACAGAAGTCAGCACACTCTACAAATCAAGACCGTTTCTTTCCCTGAGAGCCTGAGTCGCTGACCGCATCCTAACACGCCACTGTTCCCAACGTTGCACCAGCTAGGATTCTGAGAAGTTCTGGTCCACGAGCGACATTTCCTTCCTTCAAGTGGGTAGCAGTGCGCGGCAGCTACAGGCCCGCCTCCCGTTGTCAATCCCCCATCGATTTTCCTCCCGATGTAGGGTGAAGACCCTGTTGCTTCTCCTCCCAAGAGTTCATCACGTGAACACTTGTCTCCACCTGCTCGCCGGGAGAGTTTGTCTGTTCAAGTGCTTCTCGTCATCCCTGCATGCTTAGAATTCTCTAGTAGCCAACAACACTCTATAATTTCATAATCAATAAGAAATTGTACCGGCAAGAGGGCCAGTACGATAAGGCCAATGCAAAATGGTATGCTCTGGGTATAATGCCACACCCCCACCTTCTTCTTCTTCTTCTTCTTTTATTTTTTTCTTTCAATATAAGCATCCGAAAAGTCTTGAGGAGACCATTTGTATTCATAAAGGATAGGAATGCTCACGAATCCATGATTTAGTTACATCTTGGTGTGAGATGAAAAACAAAAGAACAAAAAAATCCAACCGCCAAAGGAGTGAGGCTGGCCGAAGCGAATAAAAAAATAAATAAATGCACACAAGGATTGGCTTCGACAAGGAACGTTCCCTCCCAGGACAGGGAGAGGGATGCAAATTTTCTGGGGGCTGTTGATGAAAACAGAAAACACATGACACCGGCGTGTTTTAACGTGTGGCTCACTAGGGAAATGCAAGCATCGGTTTCCTTAACTGCAACATGAGTCTACTTTTTTAAGTTTATTTGTTTATTTTGAGAGAAATGGAGACAGCACGAGTCGAGGAAGGATAGAGAGAGAGGGAGAGAGGGAATCTCGAGCAGGCTCTGTGCTGTCAGCGCAGAGACCGATGTGGGGCTCGAACTCAGGAACCTGCAAGATCATGACTTGAGCTGAAACCAAGTGCCAGACGTTTAACTGACTGAGCCGCCCGGGTGCCCCCCAACATGGGTCTCTTAATACCCACGTCAGAGTGCTGTTTTTGGGCGCGGTAACATTATAGGAGTGTGTGTATATGTGTGCGTGTGTGTGAGACGTTTGTCTACATGTGTCTGTGTGTCTATAATGTGCGGATATGTGTGCATAGGTGTGTGTGTGTGTGTGTGTGTGTGTGTGTGTGTGATGTGCGTATACTACTAAGGTACCTAGTAAGTGTTCAATAAAAGGGAATTGATCTCCTGCCTTCTTTCTTAGTTAGGAGAATATATGGACAATAAGGCCCCCATTGCCTTGCTGAGTGTATTCATTATTAAAGAAGAGAAATTGCTTTCTGGTGTTTCTGTAAGTGAACACTAATGCATTAAAAGTCGAAAATAAATAAAACAGGCAGACAAAAAGACAAGGCAGAATTCATAGTGGAAATATCTCTATTAGACCTTGCAAAACTGGAGCGTGGCCATGCAGAACAAGTGGGGGGATGGGAGGTGTTTGGAAGGTGGGGGAGGCAATGACACAGGGAGACGCAGAACGACTCAGTGTCCAGGGTGCCTTGCGGAAAAGACGGGCGAGCGTGCCGTTACAGAGAACATTATTTTGTATAAACAACAAAGGTTTTCCAAATATTCACCCTGACTTCGTGCTACAAAAACACCAGGCACCGAAGAAGACACGAGCGGCACACAGCTTTCCGGATTCACGGTTTCGCGGATTCAGTTCCTTCCACCAGAGCTGAGTAAGCACAGGGGAGGGAGGTTAGGAGGTTGCGTGACAAATTACCTTGGATGTATTTTTCATCGTTCGTGTTATATCACATAAGATTGGAACGCAGCTCCGTGGATGGCCAGCGTAATAGTCTACGTTTAATATGATTTCTGCTACACGCAAAATAGTACCAGATAAACCCTTCATATCTTAATGACAGGTAAATAGCCCTTTAGTGTCACAGATGAGCGTGTGACAGGCATTCTCGATTCGTGAAAACACCTTTATTTTTGGACCCCATTACAGCAGAGATATTGGCACCTCAGTCGCCGAACTCCTCCACCGAGGGACAGGGAATGAACAATTCACACACAGGCACACACGCCAGCAAGATAACGGTCACACAGTCATTCGATGACAGCTCCCTGCTAGAAGCTAGAGAATTCCGTTCTCTATTTTTCAACTATAGGAAACACAGCCCTCTTATGATGGAAAGAAAGCCAAGCTCTGTGCAGTCCCGAGACCGGGGTCCGGATTCCAGGTGCTCGCCCGAGCGGCTATGGGACTGAACGCCGTTTTGCAAACTCCGCTGTGCTCGCGACTCCCCCGGGATCCTGTTAAAGGCTGGGTTCTGATTCTCGCTCTGGCGCTCTGCATGTCCCCCAAACTCGCCAGCTGGTGCATTCCGCTGTGAGTGGCCCGGATTCAGACCGGGCAGGCTTCTCTTTCGGGTCTCGGTCTCTTCATCTGCAGTGTGGGTGCTGGTATTTATTTAATGATGTCGCCGAGGGTTCTACCCACCCAGGCTGGAGAAGCCCCAGCCGAGGCTCTGGTGTGCACCGGGCTCCAGAGGTGGCCGCAAGCTCACTGACCACCCGCTGACAGCAAGGTCACATCCGTCCATTAGATGCCCACGGCTCCGCCACCTCCTTCGCCCGACCGCCAATGGCCGCATCGCTTAGCCCTGCAGCTTCTGGCCGCAAGGCATTGTGCGTTCCAGCAACTTCTCCAAAAGAGTCCTAAAATTGTAAGGGACATAATGGAAGAAAATCTGCGTGTCCCTGGAGGTTTCTACAGCTCAGCAGAGCGCTGCGTGCATTGGCCGGCAGCCTCCTCTCCCAGGGCCTGGCGGAGGCCGCAGTCCATGCCAAAGGAGCACAGGCCCCTGCGTGGTGCACTTTACAGGAAGCCGCTGAGATTCACTCGCAGCTCGGCATGGGGCCCTCGAGTTCTCTTTGAGAAGCTGCCCGACCGGAGAAAGCTGAAAACGTGTCCATTATTGCGGGGGGCAGCTGGGAGGATGTGGCATTACGAGTGGAGAGGGCGGCGGGTGGGGGACCCCGGGGTGCAGGGCGTGCCTTCCAACCTCTTTCGTTCCAAGAAGGGAACTCTCTCTAGTTGGTGTCGCAAGGTGCCCAGGGCCCTGGCGAGGCGGTGGGGGGGGGGGCGATTCGAGCTGCCTTCCTCCAAATGCGCGCCAGCGGCGTGATCGGGGTGTTCGGAAGGATTCTAGCAACTGTGGAAATGGGGGAGCCGGCAGCAGCCAGCTCTGGCCCTCCCCTGCGGAGGGAAGAATGCTCTGGTGGGTTCAAACTGGAGAGCGGGAGGAGAATGATGCTAGACGCAGGCGAGGCCGTGGGATGCTAGGCGTCTCGGTGCCCGCTTGGGAGAGGATAAAGTGTTCCTGCTTTTCTGGAGGGCAATTTGGCGTTCCCATCCAAAACCTTTAAAATCATGCATGCGCTTGGACTCTGCAGGGCTGCATCTGGAATCATCCCGAGGAAACAACATAAACTGTGGATTATTCAGCATTAGGTTACACGCCTAGAACCAGGATGAATTTTTCTCTTCCCCTCTCCTCTTTCTTTCTTTCTTTCTTTCTTTCTTTCTTTCTTTCTTTCTTTCTTTCTTTCCTTCCTTCCTTCCTTTTTTTTTTTTTTTGGTAGATTTGACAGGTAGGGGTAGCCAAATACCAAACCCAAACCAACAACAGGGATACAAAGACAGAGCAAAAAAGTGACCTCTTTTCAAAGCTGCAGGCAGCTTTCCCTCCCTGCGAGCCAGAGGCTGGAGGAGGGGACTTCGGTGGAGGCGGTTCTAGGGCTGAGAAGCCATCCCCTCTGTGCTGAAGAATATTAAGCAAACACCCTCCCCAGTACTCGCAGGCAAATCTGAGCATGCAGGTGTGTTCGCCTCAGAAGTTAAGTGCCCTGCTTTGTTATGTAAATCGCTCAGTGCTGTTTTTAGCCAGAACTGCATTTCTGCAAGCTCCCAGGTATGTATATAAATAGCCCCATTCCATTTCGCTTCTAGGTAGGCATTCCAGCAGGTGGCAGTTTGCTTGGGAAGAGCGGCCACTAAACCGTGATGGCTACAGGCAGGTAGAGGCTAGGAACGTGGGCCGAGGACCTGCCCTCCTTTCGCTTACGTTCTAGCGGGCGGAGAGAGGTAGTAAACAGTCCCAAGAGTAAGAGAGTAAATACGTATGTTTACGTTATAAGCTCTCTGAAGAGGAAACACGCAGTGAACAATAGAAAGTGTTGGGACTCAGGTACGTGGCCAGGAGGGTCTCAGGGCCCCGGCTGAGTAGGGAACAGAAGAATGAGGGAGGAGAGAGAGGACAGTTGCAGTTACACCATGGGAACTCTCAGAGCGGGCATCGCTGTGAATATCTACGGAGACAGGGCGTGCAGTTGGGGGGTAGGTGGTGCCTGGGAGATTTTGTTTTGCCTGGATAGCTGAAGGCAGGTCTATGGGTTTGTGAGAAGGATCGAGGAGAGAAGAACCCAATGGTACCAAATACAACGAGGGAAACTAGAACAAACGGTCCTTGAGAAAGCAAGAGCTCAGAGGGCAGGGAGAAGAAAAAAAGTTTGTCTTAGGGAGGAGATCAGCGCTCATTCCATCAAGGGAAGGAGCCAGCCAGTGACCGTGGCTGCAGACGCAGGGAGGCCAGCGTCACTGGACGCTGGACACACACTGGACCCGGTGACCGGGAGTTTATATCTGCTAGCATCTACCTTCTTTGAATTGTAAGGTGAGGGCGCACCTGGGAGGCTCAGGCATTTAAGCACCTGACTCTCGGTTTCAGCTCAGGTCATGAACTTGCAGTCTCATGAGCTCGAACTCCAAGTCTGGCTCTGGGTTGGCAGCATGGAGCCTGGTTGGGATTCTCTCTCTCTCCCTCTCTCTCTCTCTCTTCTCCTCCCCTGTTTGCACCATCTCTTTCAGAATAAATAAAGTTAAAAAATTAATAAAAAAAAAAGAAATATAAGGTGAGGTCACCAGTAGAAAGTATGGCTGGGGAGGGGCGGGTATTTGAGGAGAGGGAAGTTGTTAAGCCATCATCTCTAGCTGGAACGGTAAATTTCTTTGGAGAAGGCAGGGTTGTCTAGTCAGGTTAATGCCTGTTTCAGATGTGCGGTCACTCATAAAATGCATCCACTCAGCCCTGATTTGAAAGAGTCCACAGCCACCTTCGGCATCTTGAGAGCAGATGCAGAATAAGTGGACAGCGGGTATAATCAGGCGTGATGATTAATTTTATGTCAACCTGGCTGGGTCACAATACCCAGATATTTGATGAAACATTATTTTAGATGTTTCTGTGAAGGTATTTTTTATTTATTTTTATTTTTATTGTTTAGACAGAGAGAGACAGAAAGAGACAGAGGGTGGGGGAGAGAAGAGAATCCCAAGCAGGCTCCATGCCCAGTGTAGAGACCGGGATGGGGGTGGATCTCAGGACCGTGAGATCATGACCTGAGCTGAGACCGAGAGTTGGACGCTTAACTGACTGAGCCACCCATGTGCCCCAGTGGAAGTGTGTTTTAGATGAGATTAAATTTAAATCAGTAGACCTTTCAAAAGAGCAGATAATCCTCCATAATGTTAGTGAGCCTCACGAAATTAGTTAAAGAATTTAAGAGAAGAAAGCCTGCCCTCCTTGGAAGAAGAGGAAATTTTGCCAAGAGACTACCTTTGGACTCAAAATGTCTCTCTTCCCTGAGATTTCCAGCCTGGAGATTTCTACCCTGGAGGATTCTACCATGGAGATTTTGAACTTGACAGCCTCCAAAATCACCGGAGTTTTCAAAAATAATTCTATCTATGTACAGATCCTATTGGTTGTGTTTCTCTGGAAAATCCTAATACTGCAGGTTTAGGGAGACGGATGAGGTTACTAGGAAAGCCTAATGAATAGAGAATGCTCAGGGAATGAAATCAGTTTTCTAGGGGTTGGTCACGGTCGTGGTTGGGGAAACTGTACATGGTGGGAGACTGTATCCAGTCAGATGGAGCTAAGCTACCCTAGAATAAGGAACAAGCTCCAAATATCAATGGCCTATATCACAGCAAAAATGTATTTCTCTTGCAGGATAGATATGACCTCTGTTTGTTGTGATCCTTCAGGGACTGGGCTGATGAAGTTTCCGTCTTGGCACCGGCTCCCAGAATCACAGCAACAGGAAGGAGGGCCGGGGGGGGGGGGGGGGGACAGGGACTCACATTGGAGACTAAAATTCACCCGTCACTTCTGCTCAGATTTCAGTTGCCAAAGCAAATCACACACAAGGCCCCACCCAGTTTCAGGAGGTGGTGAAGGAGCAGTTGTGGCGCGACTGAGAAAGGAGAATACCGGAAACTCGTGAAGGACCTTGAATGACCACCAAGGACGACGGATACTGACAGGGTGGTAGGATGGACGGGCTGGAGGTCCCAGCGAGGCCGTAGAAATTCTGGACTCAGAGGAACGGAGCGATGCGGAAGCTTGGAGGCTGCAGTCAGAGTGTGATGAGTGGCTGCAGCTCAGTCTCCGAGATGGAGAAGACATTCGAGATGACGGTTTGAAGGGAGGACCAGGCTGGTGGATTCCTGCGGTAGGGCGGAGCGTGACACCCACGCGGTAGTCTTGCTCGGACTTTGGGGAGCATCTGAACTTCATGAAGGGCTTGTTCATATGCAGGTTGTGGGAACCACCCCCGAAGAATTTCTGGTTCAGGTCTAAGGGAGAGCCTGGGGATTGGCATTTCTGACAGGTTCCCATGACCTTCACCTTAGAGCTATGGATATGGGAGGAGCAAGAGGTCTTGGTGTTGCCTAGGTCAGTACCGCGGACAGTGACGTTTTTAAGAATAATGACTGGAGGGGCACCTGGGTGGCTCTGTTGGTTAAGTGTCCAACTTCAGCTCAGGTCATGATCTTGCAGTCCATGAATTCGAGCCCCGCGTCGGGCTCTGTGCTGACAGCTTGAAGCCTGGAGCCTGCTTCGCATTCTGTGTCTCCCTCTCTCTGCCCCTCCACTGCCCACACTCTGACTCTCTCAAAATAAATAAATAAATAAAAATAAATAAATAATTAAACATTATTATTATTATTATTATTTTAAGGAATGATGACTGGAGCCAGTGGCTAAAAGAGTTAATGAGCACTGGGAGCAATAATTTGCTGATAAAAGGTGGCACCAAGGATGATGATAGAAAATCTGACGGTATGTACTTCAAAGATTTTTACTGTGAAAAGAGGAAAATAAGATGATTCGGAAGTGGCATTGAGAGGCAAAGAACACACTTACCCAGCCTACGGATTTCAAGAAAGCCATCAGGACGTGGAAGCAAAGGAGTGCCCACTTGATCATGCTCAGATGGAAGCGGTGTCTTAAAAAACTAAGTGAGAAGCAAGTAAGGGGAGGTTTTCAGGGTGCAACTTTGTCATCTGCAAGTGACGCTATTTTATTTCTTCCTTTCCATTCTTTGTCTTTTCCAAATATTTTCTGTGTCATCTTGCTCTAGTTGTGGCCTCTGAAATGATGTTAAATAGTGGTGCAAGTAAGCATCCTTGCCTTGATCCCAAACATAAAGGCAAGCTAGTATTTCAGCATAAAGCATTACATTAACTGTGGCCTCTCATGAAGCCCTTCTGTGACTGATAAGCTGTATTCTATTCTTGCTTTGCTGAGAAATGTATGATGACCAAGTATTAAATTTTGGTATGTGCATTTTCTTCATCTATTGAAATAATTGCATTATTTTTATTTTTTGTTGTTCTGTTAAGGTGGTGAAATATAATGTTTTTTGTTTTGTTTTGTTTTTGTCAAGCTAACTAGATGTTAATGTATCTTAGCATTCCTGGAATAAACATACTTGGTTATGATAAATTAACATTCTTATGAATTCTTATGCATTGCTGGATTTGATTTGCAAAGTTTCCGTTAATAACATCCCATATGTAATGATGAGGGATATGGGCCTGTCATTTGGCTTTTCTTGTATTACCTTTTCTGTTTTTATTTCATAATAATGCCAACCTCCCAAAATGGAGTTAGAGAATGCTGTATTCTATATTTTCTGAAAGAGTTTGCATAAGATGGTTGTATTATTTTTTTCAACATTTGATAGGTTTCACCAGTAATGCCATCAGACCTAGAGCTTTCTTTGAAGAAAAGCTTTTGAGTAAAAACTCAATTTTCTTAATAAACATAGATGTATGCATAATTCCAATCTGTGATATATGTCAGTTTTGCTAATAGGCGTCCTTCAAAGAACTTGTTCATTTAAGTTTTCAGGTTCACTGACATGATAATTTTTTTGTTATATTCTTTCATGAATCTTTCAATCTTCACAAGTGATGCCTCTTTAATCCACAATGTTCATTTGTAGTGTCCCGCCCATCTTTATTCCTGATTTTCTGTCTTCTTTTGTTGGTCAATTTAATGAGAGTTTTTATGTTTCACTTATCTTTTCAAAGAGTCAGCTTTTGGTTTGGCAGATTTTCCTCCTTTCTTTCTTCCTTCCTCCCTTCCTTCCTTCCTCCCTTCCTTCCTTCCTCCCTCCCTCCCTCCCTCCCTTCCTTCCTTCCTTCCTTCCTTTTGCCTTCTATATCACTGGTTTTCACTTTTAGCTTTACTTCTGTTTTTCTGCTGACTTTAAGTTAAATTTCATCTTCTTTTCCTAGTTTCTTAAAGTGCAAACATCAACCAATGACCTTAAAATATCCCTCCTTTTTAAATTTTAATCACGTCGAGTGCTAAATTTCCCTCTGCTTGGTGGTTTAGCCACATCTTGAAATGTGTCATTAACAGCATTTCATCTTTTCCTCTATTCAAAAAATCTTTTCATGTCTTTTCTGATTTTTTTCCTTGATGCATAAGCTATTTAAAATATTTGGGTCAACTTGGAAATTCTCCAGGTATCTTTTTGGTTATTGCTTTCTAATTTCTGTTTTCAAAATTACTGAGGCTTGATGTGTGACCCGGAGCGTAGTCTGCGGTGGTGAAGATTGTGATGTGTGCTCTAAATGTCCTGTAGGCCAATTTGGTTTATAAGATCACTCAAATTTTCTATATTCTTACTGACTTTGTCTGAAATATTTTCATTTTACCCTCATCTCTGAGACATCTTTTAGGATATACATTTCTAAGTTGATAGGGATTGAAATGATTTTTCACTACTTTACAGATATGATGTAATTGTCTCCTGACTGCGATTATTTTGGTTGAGAAGTCAGTCGTGATTTTTAGAATTGTTCCTTACATATTCAATATTCTTTTTTTCTCTGGATGTTTTTTCAGTTTTTACTTCATCTTTTGCTTTTTTTTTTTTTTTTTTTTTTTATTACGGTGGGCCTAGGAGTAGATTTGTTTATAATTATCCTACTTGGGTTTTGTTAAGATTCTTGGACCTATGCGTTGATATATTTTTCAGACTTGAAAAAAACTCAACTATAATTTTTCCAAAAATACTGTGCTCCAATTCTTCATGGCGGAGGGACAATCTTTTGCACTCTATGCTGTCTGCCACCATCCTTGTCCTCCACCCGCTAGAGGGCGACACCTTGTGATGATTGTCAAAGATGTCTTCAGAGATCACCAAATGTCCTCCAAGAACCACCAGCCTAAAGGCACTCTTTGTCCAGGGTTAGGGGACATGTACTCCTAAGGCATGATCTTTCTGGAATCCCAGCAGAATATTCAGGTGTGGAGTGCCCTCTTCCACTCTGGCATGCCAGGTCTCCACACCTCTCGTTTCCGTGTGAAGTCTAGAACACCTGTTCTGCCTCTACCCCTCCCTTCCTCCTTCCGCTCACACGCCATCTTGTCTTGCGCACGTGCTGTCTAGTGCTTGTCCCTGGACTCCGGGGTGCCTCTTCACGCTTATTAATTATTAGTAGTAGCAATTCCCTTATTCTCTGCCAAGCTGCTTCCCCTCAGTTGTTTTCTATCTCAAATTCTAGCCATGAACGTTGATGTCAGCTTCTTAACGGCCCTGTTGTCCAAGTATGACATCAAGGGCACGTTTGGGCAAGTAATGGATCTCATTTCTTACTTCCTTTCATCCAGAAATCACAATTCTATGCTGCCTGCCGTTCAGAGTCTGTAATCCAATCAGTTTGTCCAGTTTTATGGTTTCCGTGGCAGGACCGGCTGGTCTGGCACCAGTTAACTTTTGTAACGATCGGTGTACTGTTGTAATTCGAATATAAATCTACAGCTAAGTTCTAACAGTGATACTAGCACCCCCAACTCAGACACACAAATACACACACACACACACACACACACACACACACACACACACTTTGAGGGCAGAAGTGGACTTTCCCCTGAAATAGACTTCCCTACAAAGTCTATAGGCAACCATCTTATAAAGAGACTGATCATAGGATAGGAATGAGGCCACTGTGGGGCGCCTGGGGGGCTCAGCCAGCTCAGCTTCGGACTCTTGATTTTGTCTCAAGTCGTGATCTCACAGTGTGTGGGTTTAAGCCCTACATCCTTCTCTGTGCTGGCATCACGGAGCCTGCTTGGGATTCCCTCTCTCTCTCTCTCTCAAAATAAATAATCATTTAAAAAATTAAACAATAGAAAAAATGAGGCCAATGTGGGGTATTTAGCTGAGTGAAGGAGTGTGGAGGAGTTCATGGTACATCTTGAGATAGAGGGAGACTTAATACTGTCTCTGTTTTAAGACGGGGTAGAAGTTAGACTTTCTTCTACATGTCTCTTCTTCCATTCGCTAAATTTCCATAAAGTTTTGCCAAAGGTAGAAGTGTTTTCCACACTCTATATAAAATGAGGAATGGGGCTATCGCATCCTGGAACGTGAATATTTAGGCATATCAGTCCACGCCCCTTATGGTAAGAGAGTGTATTATAAGTAACTAGTGAAGCCGGAACTGCAGAACTGGGAAAAAGAGCGGACGCCAAGGTACCAGAGGGATAGTAACCACAGGAAGTGTCTGCTATTCCCAGGTGCAGGAAAAGAACAGGAAGAGATTGGAATTTGAGCTTCAGAGCTGGGAGAGGGACCTGTGAGACGGGGACCCAGACATCTGCGGTGAGGGAGAGTTAGACTGGTCATGGTCCTTCTGGGCTCAGGGGAGGACCTGGGGGTCCGGACTCTGGGCGACAGCCCTGCCTGATGGGTGCTGGCATCACTGAGGAAGCAGCAGATCTGGAGGTGTTGGGGGGAAGCAAGTCTGGGTGTAGGCACCCACTTCTGTGGCCGGGACGCGGGGCCATTGCCCCGGTGGCCCATGACGGCTCCGGCCACAGCAAGGAGAAGGAGCAGTAGCAGCTTCTCTGTCCCTCCTCTTCCCTCCACACCCCTGCAGCACCCGTTCATAGCAGAATCTGCTGGCAGAGGAGAAACACACTTGGAAGGGTCTGGACTCTGCACTGTGAAGAGGAACGCACCAGAGCAGGTTTGGGGATGGGCGGAATTGCCAACCAGCACGACCATGGATGACACCCATCCCGGGCTCACACCTCGTTGAGGGACTCAGGCTGCAAGCACGGGATCGTGGCTTCCTGA
Source organism: Paradoxurus hermaphroditus (assembly GCA_004024585.1). NCBI lineage: Eukaryota > Metazoa > Chordata > Mammalia > Carnivora > Viverridae > Paradoxurus > Paradoxurus hermaphroditus. The sequence continues at coordinate 16,519 of PITB01021101.1, read as the reverse complement.
GGAGGCCGCATTGCACAAACACACAGATACCACCTTCTCCTGTAGGCACCCAGCACGGGGGCCTGGAGACTCTGAAAAGCCAAAAATTACAGGCACTTGGAGAGACCCGGATCCTCTACCCATGGGGTGGGCCTGACAGATATACAGTTTGGATATTGATGACCTAGGACTCCGTTTTTGGATACGCAAACTTTTGCAGCTCGGCTCTGCCAATCATACGAGTAATGTTGAATGAAGGGCAGGTTTCATGGCTAATAAGAAGGCATTGGTTAATAAATTGCTATACACTGACACTCTGAAAGACTTAGCAGCCGGTAAAAATAATGCCATAAAAGAATATTCGGTGAGACAGGGAAACGTTCCTGTTAGACTTAGAAAAAGATCGCGAACCTTGTTGCTGAATTTCCCCTGCGTAAGCATTTATCTTCATATGAATCTGGACCGTATTTAGACAAAAGCTTTTATAGGAAAACTTTATGGGGTTTCTGTGAGGGTTCAGCCAGATGTAGTTCTTAGCCTTTTTGTGTTTATAATTTTTAGTATGGCCCAAACTTTCCGAACAGAAAATCTACGTAGTATCTTATTCTATGAAAAAGAAAATAGACTTCTTTTTTTAATTTATACTTTTTAGAAATAAGAAAGAATAATGTCAAAGTAATTAGAAGGCGATTTTCTCAAATCCTTCTGAACCGATGAAGCCTTGATCTGCCCTCACACCGGGTCACCCTTACGATGGGGAGTACGGTGTTAGGACCTTTCCTGAATGCCTGGAACTCTTCTCCACGACCAGCCTCCCGCAGGCTGCCCGTTCTTGGAATAGTACTAGAAAACCCTTCCCTCTTTTCCTCGTGGGAAGGCTCGTTTAGCCCTCCTCCTCGGTGGCTGCCTCTCCGATGCTTTTCCTTAGCTGTTTCTTCTGGAAAATTCCTTCTCAATATCAGAAGTCTGGTTCCAACGTTCTGTCTTCGTAACGCCTCCTAGAGTCCAGCAGGAGGAATTATTCCCTTTGTCCTATGCGAGCACAAGGTTTTGCCTCTTGACAGCTCCTGAATTCCTTTACCAATTATATTTTAATTATAAGCAGTTGTGTGACGTTTGTGGGCGACTATCTTTCTTGATGGGGTCAGAGGAGGTGTTTTCTGCATCTTTAATGGTCAAAACTATCCTTGGCACCTAGAAAGAGCCCATCCCATGTTGGTGGCACTGATTAATACAATAATTCCTGATGTATGCGGAATTTTTAATGCTTATTTATTTATTTTGAGAAAGAGAGAGAGAGAGAGAGAGAGGCAGAGAGAGAGGGGGACAGAGAATCCCAAGCAGGCTCCATGCCCCAAGCACCGACCCTGACACGGGGCTGATCTCACAAACCAGGAGACCATGATAAGCCACAATCGAGAGCCAGATGCTTAACTGACTGAGCCACCCAGGTGCCCCTGACGTATGCAGAATTTTAAGGGGACCCAGACGTGTGCTGCTCCGTGGTGTACACGCTTCACAGTCCCCCCCTTCAACTTGAACAGGACTTGAAATGATGGGCTATCACCCCCATGATGATTATACAGCAGCAGGAATTATGGAGGTGTCATTAAATCCCTAATCACTTGACTTTGAGTGAAGCGAGAAGCAGATGATCCTGGGTGGGCCTGACCTAATCAGGTGAGCTTGTCAAAGCGACTGAGGCCTTCTTGAAGGAAGCGGTTCAAAGCGTGAGAGGGCCTATGGAGGAGGGCATGTGACGAGGACCCGAGGGAGCCTCTAGGAGCCGAGAGCCAGGCAGCAGTTAGCAAGATGACGAGGACCGAGTTCCTCTGGCCACAGGGATACAGGCTCCGTCAACAACCTGAGGGGACATGGGGACAGATCCCTCCCTAGCTGAGCCTCCAAAGGGGCATGTACCAGCTCACCCCTTGATTTTGGCCTCATGAGATCCTGAGCCAGAGACCTAGCCAAAATAGCCTGGACTCCCGGTCCACAGAAAGTGTGAGCTCACGGATGTGGGTCGTTTAAGCTACTCGGTGTGTGGTGGTTTGTTACACACTAATGACTCAGCGTTCTCCAGAGAAACAGAACAGGTACCACTGGTTAACGATATACAAGAAATATATACAGATTTATTTCAGAAATCGGCTCACGTGTCTGTGGGCCAGCCAGTCGAAATCCTGAGCGGGCAAGCTCAGGAGGAGTTAGCGCTGCCGTCTTGAAGCTAGGTTTCTTCTTCTCCAGGAATCCTTAGTTTTAGTGATTGAGCCCTTTCAACTGCTTAGATGAGGCCCACCTCCATTATCACGGGCGATCGCTTTTACTTAAAATTAGCTGTTTAAGGATGTTTGCCACATCCACAAAGTCATTTGCAGCAAACACTTAGATTCGCGTGCGATCAAATAACGGGGCGCCGGAGCCCGGCCAGGCTGACGCGTGAGCTAACCATCACGGCACACGGCGAGAGAAAACTGACACGAAGTCATCGCTGTTGGGAGGACGACGTTAAAGTAGTAGAAATAAAGCTTTCAGGGCAGAGCACGGCGTGCAGCACCCCGGGTATATGTCCGCTTTTGTTCATTGTGACCCTCTGGAAATTTAATTTTTTAAAATAACACCTATTCCCCGCGTGCACAAGGCAGCGTGATAAAATGGGATTATCGCTGGACACAGAATAGGGATGGTCGGAAAGTGTCGGTTCCAGAATTTGCCAGCTCCTTGATGCAGGGCAAGGCTCTTTATTTCCTTTGATTCCTGACCCTTAGAGTGGTCTCCTCCATAGAGTGGTCTCAGCACGAGAAGGTGCCTTGATCCGAAAGTGCTTTCTAGTTGTACGGAACTCCTCGGAAGTGATCCAGACAGACTCACAATGGAACGAACTTCCAGACAGTGGAAAGAGAACCGGAAGTTTAACGATCCACTAGGAAGAATAGGCGAGCACATTTATTTTGAGGGCCGATGGAAGTGTTTGGTCGAGCGGATTTAGCTCGAGGAGTTTCAGTAGCGAAGGTAAAAAGAGAGAGATGTTGAGATATATTTATTTATTCTTCCCACAACGGCTGCTACGTCCGGTCACAAATGGGAGGGAACCCACATTTGTGTGTTGGAGAAATATTTCTTGGAGATATTCGATGAAGTTGCGATTCATAAAAGGGACAAATGATGGATGTGCCCAGTACAAGGGACGCGAGTCAGACCGGCCTGAGTTCAAGTCTCTGATGTGCTGGTTTCTAGGTATCATTTCGAAGAACGGCAAGATGCCTCCTGCCTCTGAGCCTCGGTTCCCTCACCCCCCAAACTGGGACGATGCATACCTTCTTTGTGGAGTGGCTGTGATGTCTTCAATGAAGTTGGTGTATCTGAAGTGCTTAGCACAGTGTGTGGTAGAGAAGAAATCTGATACCCATCACCGAGTTAATCTGAATTTTGACTACCATTCTTAAGGCAGATACTGAAAAGTCCTTCCTATGGTCTTTGGTCTTACGAAGTCATGGTAGAAGTTGCCCCAAGTCTAGAATGACTTCAGTTCTGTCTATACATACCTTCTTTTTTTAAAAATAAATGTTTGAGAGAAAGACAGAGAGAGAGCCCACGAGTGGGGGAGGGGCTGAGAGAGAGGGGGAAGGGACAGAAGATCCAAAGCAGACTCCACACTGTCAGCGCACACATGGGGCTCGAACTTCCCGATCGTGAGATCGGGACCTGAACGAAAATCGACTGTGGGACGTTTACCCGACCGAACGACCCGGGCGCCCCTAAGCATTAACTTCTGAGGCCTCCGCTCCGGGAGCTACTTGAGAGGTTATACAGCCGCTACGAGTTTTCATTTTATTGTCTATCAAAGTTCAGCACTCGGGGAGGTAATGAGATCTGCCTCCCCGGGAAGTGGAGCCAAACCAGGAAACGCTGCCGGTGGGAATCGGGCAGGGGCGTCTGCAGCCCCCCAGACCTCGGGGACACCCCCATCTTCAGCCTCCGAGCCTTCCCGCCCTGCTTACTGCTCCCCGAGCATCTCGACCTGGGAGAACGGACGGTCCCCCCAGATCAGCGTTCGTATGCATGAACCTCACTCTCAAGGAACATGTGTCTGACAGGAAATTGACGTCAGGGCAGGCTGCACTCCAGCAATTGTAAGAGGGAGAAATTAACCTCTGCTCAAGCAAGCCCTTCCCCAACGCGGGGCCGGATACTAATAAGCCGAGAGCTTATCTTTGTGAGACTTGAATAAGCCATAAAATGGAAGCTCTTTTTGTTTTTTTTTTCCCCAAATAAGAGACTGCCATACACCAGTAAGTGCGATTATCCAAAGAGAAAGTTGTTTTCCTTATTTATTTATTTTTTTTTCCTTAGGATATCGCACCTGCTAGTCGACATTTCCCCGGGTTCATAGTCTTTCAATTAGATCCTCAGCTGAATATAAATCACTTTGCCGGTGATCCTGGTGGAGGAATGTTTGGAGGGGGGGAGGGGAAAGCCAAGAAAAAAAGCTTTGCAAACAAGAGGCCTCATCATCTCAATATTACACTTGTCATTAATGACACCGACTGTTTCCTTTACAATTCAGCCCAACTTCAGAGTAATTTGTGCTGAGAGCAGGAGCAAAAAGGGGAAAAAATGAAGGCTGGAGAGAAAGTGTTTATATTAGAAATAATTTTAAAATAGTGTCTCTAATGCATAGTGAGAACTAATATTCTTTTCACCATTGAAATTCAATTATATGCACAGTAGTTTTGTCTTTCTCTTAAGTAGAAAAATGGTCCTATGAAGCCTTGCTTGAGTGTGGCGATTGAGTATACACACCCTTCCTTCTTCATTTTTTTTCTTTCACTGCATCCTTTATATACTTTTATTTACAAATTAATTATCTTTTATTTTATTTTATTTTTTTAATGTTTATTTATTTTTGAGACATAGAGACAGAGTGTGAGCAGGAGGAGGGCAAAGAGCGAGGGAGACACAGAATCCGAAGCAGGCTGCAGGCTCTGAGCTGTCAGCACAGAGCCTGATGCAGGGCTCGAACTCACAGACCAAGAGATCATGACCCGAGCCGAAGTCGGCCACCCAACCAACTGAGCCACCCAGGCACTCCAAATTAATTATCTTTTAGTGGAAAGCTGTTTAAGATGAGGGAAGTTCTATCTTTTTAAAAATTTTTTAATGTTTCTTTTTGAGAGAGGGAGACAGAGCATGAGCGGGGAAAGGGCAGAGAAAGGGAGACACAGAATTCGAAGCAGGCTCCAGGCTCTGAGCTGTCAGCACAGAGCCCGATGTGATGCTCGAACTCACAAACCGCGAGATCACGACCTGAGACAAAGTTGGACGCTTAACTGACTGAGCCCCGCAGGCACCTCAAGGAGGTTCTCTTATAAGAGATTCTTCAAGATGTGAAGAGCAGAGATCTTAAGATTCCTGGTCACATTCGTTTGTTCTGTCCCCAAGCGCATGTTATACCCGTAATAAGTCTCGGACGCCATGTTGGACCCAGAAATTACCAGGAAGTAAAGACGAACCCCTGCCCACATAGGGCATATTCCCAAAGGGAGACAGTCCTAGAGTAAAGAATTACAAAGAAGGGATGAGGAATGGCAGCGGGGGCTTGGGGAGGTTGCGCCACGGAGGCAGCCTTCGATCTGAGACACTGGTGGACGAGCATGACGAGGACGACTATCTGGGATCCAGGGCAAGGAACGATGTGCTGGGGACCCGGAAGGAGATCGAGTTTGTTGATGGAAGGAAAGATGGACAGCTTGGTGGGTTCTACCTCATGAGGGACTTCGAAGGATGCCCAACAGATGAGCTCATGCAAACGGGTGAAATCGGCACAAGTTAGTGAAGAGTCTCAGTGTCGATTTCTGGGTGGTCAATGGGGGAGACAGAGTTATAGGGACACAGGGACTCTCTGCACCACTTTTGCAACTTCTTGTGACTCTAAGACCACTTCAAATACGATGGAATACTACGCAGCAATGAGGAAGAATGAAATATGGCCATGTGTGGCAACATGGATGGACCTGGAGGGTATTATGCTGAATGAAATAAGTCAGAGAAAGGCAGACACCATATGTTTCCACACAGACGTGGATTTTGAGAGACTTAGCAGAAAACCATGGGGGAGGGGAAGAGGGGGGGGGAAGCCACATAGAGGGAGGGAGACAAAACATAAGAGACCCTTAAATACTAAGAACAAACTGAGGGTTGAGGGGGGTAAGGGAGGGAGGAGAGAGGGTGACGGTGACGGGCACTGAGGAGGGCACTTGTTGGGATGAGCACTGGGTGTTGTATGGAAACCAATCTGACAATAAATTGATTAAAAAAAAAAAAACGAAGTACAAATATTTAAAATATTGAAAAAACTTGCATAACTGTAAAAAAGAAAGCCAAGAGATGAGGGTAGTGGGGAGCCAGTGCAGACTGCAGTGCAGGGATGGGGTGCCTGAGAGGTTGAACGTGGAAGAAACTTCAAGGTTTTCAACCACGCCCACCTGTAGCGTGCAGGAAACTAAGTAGAATCCCAGCCAGGGCTCATGGGCGACACAGTGCATCAGCAATGGGGCCGAAATGAAATACGCCTTGTCTGTCGACTGGCTGCTTGTTTCACTTCCTGTGTGTGCTTGGTTGGAGACGCCGACCTATACTGGAGAGGACACGGTCTTTCGAGTCAGACCGCCTGCTCTCTTCCCTGCCCGTGTGTGCTCAGCTATACGTGTTGCGGGTCCGGAAGGAGCTTAAGGCACACTCCGGACTGGTCAGCCCAACGCCCACTTTCCCTCCATTACCTGTGGGACCCAAGTTCAAGTGTGCTTTACACTCTCCACCTGTAAGACAGAGAAAGTTATAGTGCCCGTTGCATGGGTTGGTGGCAGGGGCTAACCTTGAGAGATGAAGTTCTTAGCGTCTATTGGAGCACAAGGGTGTGAAATAAATATTACCCATCGTTATGGTTTGAGCCGATTTAATCCGGACACGCTATTTAACTTTTACAAACTTCCAAGTCCGCCTCTGTAAAATGGGGACTGTCCTATGAACTTAGCAAGGCCACTGAGAAAATGGAGTAAGATGTTTCGAACAGAAGACACATTAACGCCCCTTGGTTCCTCCTCTTTCCTCTTAATTGTCCTTCCTACCTGGCCAGCCTCCCTGTGTCCAAACCCACCAAGCGCAAGTGGCCTCGTGTCCCAACCCCCACCGACAGCTCGCCCTGCTCCAAGTTCCTGCCCAGTCTCTCATTTTGGGATATAACCTTTAAAAAAAATAGATATTTATTATGGACAGAATGGAAAAAAAAAAAGAAGTATAAATAAAAAAGGAAGAAACCGCCCTTTAAATTTGGTGTCTGGAGTCATGTGCTGTAGAATGTTTTGACACAATTTCCTCCAGGTTCATTCTACATATTTTTACACGGATGAATTTATTCAGAGCGAGAACAGTTTTGTGTCCTCTCATTTGTCATTTGGAGGGGAGCAGGGTAATGAGCTAAAGAGCCTTTTCCTTTATCATACGTTTTCTTTCAACAATTTACAATGGCTGCATAATAGTCCTTTGTCAGACGGCATACATATGTATTCAATGATTCTTATATGGAAGATTCTTTAGATACATATATTCTTCTATATATCCATCATTGTCTTTATATTCAGATATATATTTGCATATTAGCCATATGTGTGGATATAGATAGGTATAGATACAGAGACAGAGACAGAGACAGAGACAGAGGTAGAGGTAGAGATAGAGATAGCTGGCTAATCTGAAAGAGCAGCACCTTACAGGAACACTTCACACATAAAATTAGTGCTTACTAATAGACTCGCCTAATGTTGAGTTTTTGTTTCTCCTCGAGGTTTCCGAATGTCGTATGTTCTGCCTCTGGATTTCACCCCTCTGATTTTCTGAAATGCATCAGTGCTAGGTAACTGCTTCTTGCTTGGCTTATGACCTGGCTCCCCCTCTCTTTGGGTACCGTGTTCTTCCTCCCAAGGGAGGCTCCTGTTCCGTTTCTGCTTGCCAGACACTGATTATCAGAGTTAATATAACTATCCTCTATTTTTCAAAAGCAAAAACAAACAGAAACCACAACCGACTCTTTCTGTTTTATCGGGAAGACTTTGCAAAACGCTCTGGTCTTCCCGTTTTCTTTACTTCGATTTCAAGTGGAAATGTCAGCTACTCCAAGAAGCCTACAGTGGAGTGGAGGAAACACGATTTTGTTCTCGGGGACCGGGCCATGCTGCAGATACACACAATTACCAGCTTTGAGCTACGGCAGAGCTGAAGTCCAGGGTCAATTCTTCCACCTCCTAAATGTGTGGAGGATGACGAAGTCTTGAACTTCCGTGACCTTCAGTTCATTGCCTGAAACCGGCACCTCCAGTCAACATGGCGGCTTCTGAGCATAGGCCTCGTGCTGGTCACTGAGCACTCTGGGGGCGGATCCAGCCTCCGAGATGACAATTGACTGGCAATCATTGCTAGAAAATCATGACGCCATTGCTCACTGTTGGGGCGAGCTTAGACAAGATAGTGTCCCCCAATAAGCCTCCGTGTCTCTCTGGAAAAACAAAGATAGAGAAGCATATATTTATTTTGTAGGCTGTTCTATCAAAAGGAATAATGCATTTAAAGTGCCTGGCATATGCCAGGCACTCAATAAATATTCATTTCTTCTCACTCTCCTCCTTCCTAATGCCATCTTGGATTTCACCACAAGGCGTTTGACCAGGCAAAGAAGGTCACGTTGGAGACTCGGGCAGTGTGCAGCCGCACTCCTTCAGACTTTTTTAGAGAGTGATTGAAAGTTAAACTCGGCCAGGAGTCTGGTGACGTTTGGGTGAGAGACAGAGTTAAATTAAGGTTTAATCTTAGCCCCTTCCATGTGTTAACCAGGCTGTGCAGAGCGGAGAGCTTGAAAGAGATTCAATGCTGAATTTTCTCACTAATCTGATGAGAAGAGAGAGACATGGAAAAAAAAGAAAACAAGAGAGAGAGAGAAAGAGAGAGAATCAGAGTTCAGATGGCTAATTTTCTAGCCAGCAGCTACTGGAATGTTTCCATTAGGAGATATGAAAAGAGACAAAGAGAAATAATAACTGGAGATGGGCTTCGTTGGCCAGAAAAAGTTCTCATTCTGCGGGGGGTGGAGGGCAGTGGGCAAGAACGTGACGGAAGCAGGTACCCAGGGGACGTATTTCATTTTAATGTAGTCACTTTGGTATCTCTCTATCTGCACATTCAATTAGCATCGGAGGGAAAAGCAGAAGTCCCTCACGTGTCCGCCTGCTTCCCAAGCTCCGGGTGGGTGGGTGGGGGGGGGACAGAGTTGGGTAGATGCGGTGACCTGACATCGCTCCCCCTCAGAGAGCACTTTCCATCTCTGTGTTGGCCTTCGACGTAAAAGAAAGTGGATATATTAATTCTTTCCCTTTTCTGTTTCCTTCAGAAAAGAAAAGGTTTAAGAGTGGTTTTAAATGAAAGCAGTCGAGTCATTGTCTTTTTTGTACATTCTCCCTTGTCCCCCCGCGTCATAAGCATCAGCCCCGGTGACTGTTCCTTCTCTCTCTTCCTTGCTCAAGGGCATTTTGCTGATTCACTGAAATATGGTCCATGTGTCCACCCATCTATTGTCTCAAAGGCACGTAGACGGCGAGCGGCAAGGTGAGCGGGCAGAGCTGCCAAGGCCGGGCCCAGCCGCTGTGAGGTTTCCTCCAGCCTCGTCTCTCTCCGTATTTTTCTCAAGGTTCTATGCTCCAGTTGAACTCATTTGGCCTCGTGCTCCCCCGAATCACGTCTTTAGATCCTAAGTTCCCGAGAGGCCCTTTACGCTTGATTTTCAAAACTCTACAACTCTCCGTCTTCAACGTCCGGACTGCGTCCCCCAAGCCTCCCTTCCCCGGCCCTGTGGGGAAATCGGCCCATCGGCTCGCCTCTGCACAAACTTGACGGAGTCTGAACTCAGAAGCGTCCAGCCATCCAGCCACTGCGTTCGTTCTGCTCGTGGAGGACTTCGTGAAAATGGCCACGCTATTTGTAGTCCCATACACTCTTTCAAAACCTTGTCCCTCCCCACCAAGAGGTGATCTTTGTCCCCTCGCCTGGAACGTGGGTAGCATTCGTGACTCTTGCCCTGACTAATAGGAACTGGAGGGGATTCTGCACGAATCTGCACTAGGTCGATAAAGGGAACATAGTCCCTGCCTGGCTCTCTCTCTTAAGGTAACGGCCTTAGAATCTCCATGTTGGGAGGGAGCCCGGTGTCCTCATGAAAAGGAAGCATGTAGGTGTCCTCATTACTAACAGCCTGAGGTCAATATCAAGCACCACATGTGTGAATGAATGAGCTTTCAGTTGGTTCTAGCCATTGAACTGCTCACTCTTCACTCAAATCGTCTAGCTGAGGCCTCAGACATCTTGGAACGAACACCACCATCCCCACTTACCCTTGTTTGTATGGCTGACCCACAGAATCTGTGAGCCTAATACTGGCGACAGCAATAAAAAAATAGAACACTCTTCATCCATCCATCCACCCATCCATCCATCCACACAAGACACATTCATTGATACCCCCTTGGGTGCCATAGGCATGGCCACGGGGATACAGAGATAGAGAAGTGAAGGTGCCTGCCTTGAGGGGCTCACTGTCATGCCAATCATTCTGCTATTGATCCATGAATCCCAAACGACCATAAAGCACCCTTCCTGATACCCCATCTCAGACATTTACAGTCAATTATGCATGTGTTTCTGCTTTGCCATTCCAATTAAGCTCCTTTAGAATAAGGGACCACCTCCATATTTCCCATGATACCTAGCACAGTTTCATAAACTTAATAGATGTTTGATACAGAGTTGTTAATTAAAAAATTCAGTTCATCTACTCGCGTTAGGTTTTCCAGCTCCCAAGCAAATAAACTAACTACATCTTGGGAAAAAAGACCTGGATGGATGAACCCATTCTGTGAGTCTGAGTGAATGAATAAAGACATCAACAGGTTTGTTGTTGTTGTTGTTGTTGTTGTTGTTTTTGGTTCTTCCTGTGAGACAGGACACCGCTGTATTAGTTCATCCCCATAGCAATCCCATAAAAAACCATGATAATGCTCAAATTACAGATTTCGACTTTAGTCCAGACTGGCTCTGTTGTGTGGCCACCGACTGTGGCGCCAGGAGGCTGGCCAATGCCAGAAAACCCTTCCCAGCCACCGTGGTGGCTCCCACATGAAAAGATGACGCAGGTGACGCTTGGTTGTGAGACCCGTGAGCAGGCCGCCCTGAAAAGAACGTCTCTCATCTCACAGCTCTTTACCTTCGGTGCCTCCGGCGAGCGCCGATCTTTGTTGCCGCCCTACGGTCTGGGCGCCTTCTCCCTCTAGTTCCTGATGACCGCTCAGGGAAAAACGCGGCTGAGTCCTACTCCCATTCACACCTGGGGCAAACAAGGCACGGGACTTAGGAAACACCAGTTTAGGATCCTCGTGAAGCCTCAAAAATTAAAAACAAAAAGAAAAACGAAAGCACACGTCGACGCTCGTCCGAAAAGCGCTACTTTAATCGTGGCTTTTGCACGTTGGGCGAACAGGAGACGTGGGAAACACGGCTGGGCCTGTTTCAGGGAGCACAGGGAGGAAGCCAAGGAGTTTGGGGGCGTCTCCTGTCACAACCGAAAGCCCACCTTACCCTGTTACTGGGCTCCCAGGAGGAGGCTCCGTTATAAAGCGAGTATGCCCTATCGCTCTGAGGGACCTTGACATCCTAAGCCTTAGTTTCACAAAAAACCCCATCTGTGTTGAGGCTGTGGGTGGTAGGGTCTAGAAAGATGATGTCACTGTTTATTAAAGGAAACTGTGGTGTTGGGGAATTGTTCTTTGGATAGTGGGACTTCTCACAAGAGAATCCAAGAACCCCAGAAATTTCTGGAGAGCACATGTGGTTCTATGGGTAAAGAAACACTCGTTCTTCTAACAAAGTCCTTCTCTGCCGCCTCTAGAGAGCCGTGTAATTGGGACCAGAACTCTGGGCGAGGTGAAAGTGACGTCATTACCCCACATCGCTTTTAGAATGTGGAAGTCGGGGGCTGCCGGGGCCAGGGCGTCACTCCCTGAAGGCGTCCAGTGGTTCGGGAAAGTCGCGGTCAGTTTAGAACGGACCCGTGGAGCCAGGGCTCCGCAGCCAGACACTAGTTCCTTACACTCTCGTCCTCTCGCCTCTCCCACCTTCCATACCGTTCGCCGCCTTCCGAGCTTCTGACCTCCTGGTGTGTGTTTTGGTCCAGGGCTCGTTCCCTCCATAAGGTCTGGCCACGGTCTCTCTTGGGAACAGTGTCTTTCCCTAGAGGAGGGTCAGGTAATAAGCACATAAGCATGGCAGGTAAAAACCCTCCGGGGACTGGGGAGGAATTAATTATTCAGATTTGAATATGTCCACCATTCTTCGTGAAGCGACATGTGTGCTGACTGAGACTGGCTGGACCTGGCTGCAGGCAGGTAATTTCTAAGCCACCCCAAGGACCACACCGTAAATGAGGCTTGATGTGTCATTTGGCAGTTGGTCAAAACTACCTTCGATGGATCTTCGTCTCCTGGAACATTCTTTCTTTCTTCTGCAGGGCAGTCCAGAGCTGCCGCCACAGAAAGCCTCTCTTCCCAAGATACAATGATCGTTTTCTCCTTCGGCCATTCCCATGGCCATATCGCCATAAAAGTAAAAAGAGGAGTGAATAATATCATTCTTGACCACAACAATGACAACAGGAAGCCCATTGCTGGATGCTCACATGCCAGGAAGCTAAAAGGCTAGGTGCGTTTCTTTTATTTAATAGTGAAAACTATCCTAAGGATAGAAATTCTTCTTTATTCCATCATATGGGTTAGGAAAATGAGGCACGGGGAAGTTAAGTAACCTTTATAAAGTCCCAAACCCAGCATTGGGAAGGCTCAGCGACACGGGAACGCTCGCCTCATTCTTGAGCTCCGCTTCCTCGCCATCAGATATCTCTCTCCGTCTCCATCTGCCGATTACGAAGATTCTCAGGACTCTTACCTGACTTTGTTGTTTCACATTCTTCTCTTCTGCTTGACCATGAGCCTCCAAAGGAGAAAGACAAAAGGCTTCAAACGTAGAAAGGACTCAAGTAACGTTTTATGAATGGGGTTAGCCACGGCCTTGAAAACTTTGAGGCTTAGAATTGTACGTTGACATGATCGTGCAGCACTGTGTTGTCAATGGAACATACGCAGAGCCTCGCTCGAGGGGGACACGTGGCTGAGTCATTTTCTTATTGTCTTTACTTTCCTTCTGTTGGCTGTGAAATCCGCGACTGGCCCTTTAAGTCCCCACCGTGCCATCGCTAAGTTTCGCTGCATAAAGGGCTTTGCCTAAAATGGGACACTTCATTCTGATTGCTTCCAATTACATCCTCACTTGATGTGAATCAAATCAAGTCTTTGCTGCCTAACACCCCCATGATCTCATCTCAGTAAAAACCCACCAAATCGTGACTAAGTATGACAGTGAAGAAGGACAGATCCTCGCGTGTCCCCTTCAGCGCCGGGAGGACGGTGCCCACGGGGCGCTCCGGAAGCATGCCTGTGATTGGCAGGGGCGCCCAGACGATTGGCAGCAGGGAAAGGTGATTGGGAATCGGGGTCGCCCTGGAGGCTCCCGGTGAGGAAGGGGGAAGCTGTCATCGGGGCCGTCTAGTGCTCTGTCAACAACGTAGGACACGAGGTCACTGCGTGCACCGTGCCTCCGAGTTACTTCCTACACTGGTAATTGCACACAGTGTTCTGGAACAAAAGGAATCTGTAATCAAATAATTATAGGACGCATCTCATAGAGGAAGTGTCCCAACGTACACTTGCATATGGTATCTCTGGAATGTACAGAGAAGAGATCTCCACTGTAATCTAGCAATTTGCATGCCGCCTCCGTCATCATGGCAGGAACGGTGAGTCGTCATGGATTACACATTCTCTCCCGCTTCCTTGGGAGCAGCGCTCTGGTTTTATCCACGTCGGCAATACCCTTGACTGAAATATTACATTTCCCAGCATCTTTTTCAGCTGGATACGGTTGTGCGACGACATTCTGGTCCACGAGATAAAAACAGAAGCGTCATGAGGGGTTTCAGGAAAGGCTATTTAAAAGGAGCGATTTATCTGAGAGAAGCACCGTGCATGTCCACCATGCTTCCTATTCCCTCATTCCTGGTACTTAGAATGCAGATGCAATGGCTGGAGCTCGAGCAACCACGTCGAACTACTAAATGATTTTGAAAACGGAAATCATCGCAAAGGATGGTGGGAAGAAAGACGGAAGGATCCGGGTTCCTCTTCATATGAGCCCAGGACTGTTCACCTCTGGATGACCTTTGCTTGAAAGAAAAATAAATTTCCATCTTGTTTAAGCTACTGTTATTTCTGGTCTCTTTTGTTAGTGCTGAAACGTACCTTCAGATTAAATTAGTCACTGGAATCCTTTTTGGCATAACTTACTCTTAACATCTTTTAGAACACATCTTGGAAAACACGTGACTCAACCCTCAATATCTACATCTGCCGGACGAAATCCCAGACCAGAGGAGAGACGTCACTTGTCAGAAGCGACACTGACAAGTCCACCTGTGGATCTGGACATCGACCTAAGTCATCTGAAAATCACCCCCTTGCTTTTACTTCTCTCATATATATTTTCCAGACCAATTCAAAAATAATTTTATTTTATTTTTATTATTTTTTAAATGTTATTGTGTTTTGAGAGTGGGGAAGGGAAGAGAGAGAGGGAGAGAGAATCTCAAGCAGACTCCATGCTCAGCACAGAGCCCGACATGAGGCTCCACCTCTGACTGCAAGATCAAGACCCAAGTTGAAATCAAGAGTTGCATGTTTAACCGACTGAGCCACCCAGGTGCTCCTCAAAATTACATTTAGTTCCAACGTATCAATTCCTCGGGGTATGAATTTACAGATCTTTAAGTGCCTCAGATAGAAACTCAGGGTGCCTCAGAAAGAAAGGCAAGTTGCATTTCAGGCAACTTGTCCTGGAATGTTCGCTACTGGGCATTCGGGGAGACTCGAGAGCCCCTTGTCACTTACGCACACGAGAGGGACGTCCTTTCAGAGAAGGCAAGGGCGTAGCACACAAGAATGATACCTTTGTCTTCTTTGCTTTCAGATGCAAGCATATCACGGGTCCCCCAAGAACGCCCCAGTGAATGGTTCGAGGGGGTCTATCAGTTTGTCTCACAGCCCCCAGGTGATTAGAACACCTTGAGGAAGGCACTTGTTGGGATGGGCGCTGGGGGTTGTATGTAAGCGATGAATCACGGGAATCTCCCCCCAAAACCAAGAGCACACTGTATACGCCGTATGTTAGCCAACTTGACAATAAATTATATTAAAAAAATAAAATAAATAAAATAAAACACCTCGAGGAAGCTGCAAGTTTCTGCAGAGGCAAAAATGCGGACTGTGTTTGATAGATAGATGCACTTTGTCAAACCTGTGGAGACAAACCCCTCCCGTTCCTGTCTCCGATGACTGAGTGTGCGCGCGTGCACACACACGTGCACGCGCGCACACACAGTGGCATGCACTCAGACACACATGTTCTGCATCTTCCTACATTCACACACTCCCACGGCCACCTGCACACAGAAGGACACGCACGCGCGCACACACACGCACTCATGCCATCCACATATCACACACATGCACACCCCACTCCCAGCACAGACACACCACACACGTGCGCCCAGCACACACGCACCGACGCACACATGGACACGTACGCACCGCACCAGATACACCCCTGAACTCCGGGAGGCTGAACTGGAAACAGGAGAAGAGAAAGCAGCAACGTTAATTACTCTCCCATTGTTGGAAAAAAACTTTAAATCATGATGTCGTGACCGGAGGGCCTGCTGTCGGACCTCTGCTCTCCTCCGCGGGGCGCACACCCGAGGCCTCATTCCGCCCTCCTTACTTTCCAATTCGGAACGCAGACAGCAGCATTTGCCGTCGGGAAGCGGATGTGTCTCAACCCCAATTATCACGCTGCGTCGCATGAAGGGGCCTCAGCCACCAGGTTACTCCAGCTTCAAGGACTGAAATACCGGATCTTGCACTGTTCAGAGCCTGCGTCTCCCCGAGATGCCCTAGGACTTGGGGGTCTCTCTCCTCTACGTTTCCGGTCACGCTCATTTTTTACGGGGTGTTAAACACCTGAGGTGGCATTTCACGTCCTGTCCTCCGCAAGTTCTTACATTTTCAGAGGGATACGGGAAGGTTCTGAGGCCTGTTTTCCCCTCTCTTCCTGCGTAAGCCGAAAGCTGACTACTCCAACAAATGACCCCCAGGCCTCAAAAGTTCAACAGATAAAAATCAGCATCTTGTCTCTCTTTATCATTGTCCATGAGATCATTGGGGTGGGGGCCACTTTGCTCTTTATGTTATATGTCATTATACTTATTATGTATATATTTATATACTATTTGTATTTTATTATATTTATTATATATATTTATATACTATTTACATTTTAT